>VZRS01006937.1:0-22115 GCA_013398055.1 Ifrita kowaldi
AGCCGCGCGCCAGACACCGCCCCGCCCCTCATCTGCATATCCACGCCCACCTAATCTACATATCACCCCCTCATCTGCATGCCCCGCCCGCCTCCGGCCCGGTCCCGGTGCCGGTGCCGGTCCCGGTCCCGATCGCGGTCGCCCCTGGCGGTACCTTCGGGCCGGTACTGCGCGATGATGGTCACCGTCTGCCCCGCTCGCTTCAGCGCCGCCGCCGCCTGCTCGTGGGTGGCGTTGCGAAGGTTCACGCCGTTCACCTGCCGGGACAGAGCGGCTCCGCTGGACCGGACCCAGGCGGGCAGGAATCGAGGGGGTCCGCCCTGCGCCTCGGCCCCACTGCCCCGCCTCTGTACCGGTGGTACCCACACTCTCAGAGCCTCATCACTCTGCCGCCGTGCCCCCAGCACCACGCCTGGTACTGGCACTTCCAGTACTGGCACCCCCGGTGCCTGCTCCCGGCTGGCCCAGGCATCAGGGCTGCCCCCACCGCAGGCACCCCGGGGCCGTGTCAACACACCGGCACCCGGGATGCGTCCCACAGAACTGTGCTTCGGGTGGCAGGGGACAGGTGTCCCGTGGGTGCCCACTCGGGGCTGTGGGAGGCCACGAAGGGGCAGTGGGTGTCCCACCAACTCACCGAAAGGATACGGTCTCCCCTCCGCAGCTCCCCGCTGAGGTCAGCAGGGCCTCCAGCCAGGATGAAGGACACAAAGATCCCCTCGCCATCTTCCCCTCCAACAATGTTGAAGCCCAGGCCAGTGGAGCCTTTGTGCAGGATGATTTTCCGGGGCTCCCTGGAAGGACACATAAGGGACAGGGAGACATCAGGGTGAGGAGCAGCAAAGCTGGTGACAGGCTTTTCTGTGCCCACCCGAGTGCAGCCTGGTGTGTCTCAGCCCTCAGCACTGTGGAGACTGATAAACCAGAAGAGGTGCAGGCAGTGTGACATGAGACACAGCACGGACAGAGACAGGGCATCCACTGTGAAATCACACACAGAAACACTGAACTGCATGATGGCATCAGACACCATGAGCCAGGAGAGGGGGATCAAGCCCCTCCACAGCATGGCAAATGTGCCTACAACCCCATGCACTCCTCCCATGCCACAGACCCTGCACAGCTCAACAGAAGTCCTAAATTTTTCGATGATGACTGAATTCTATCACAGCTCAAACAATAGGCAGGCAAAAGCAGGAAGACTGCCTGGCATTGCAAAACTCCTGCGTCAATTTTCGTCTGGGAGAAAAACCCAATGTGCTGGGAACAATGGCAGCTCCCAGCTCAAGCTCTGGATTGAAATGAGGAATAAATGATGCCAGACAATTAGCACAGGCTGGTGGTGATTGTCAGCCAGCATGATATTGGGGAACATCAGTGCATCCGCTGTGGCTGGATCCTGGGCACTTCCTTGGGTACTACAAGGACCAAGGGCCTGACATTGAGCTCAGCAACCTGATCAACCCCTCACCTGCCAGGTATCAGAGGGAGATCTCTGGGATGTGTTAGGAAAGACGCTGGAGCCCAGGCACGGCATTGAGTGAGGGCACCCATTGTAGACCCTAAAATGTTGGCAGACTTGTGCTAAGAGGACCCTGGGGCACTGGGGTGGTGGGGCTGGAATACACCAGAACCAGGAGAAGATCAGGAAAACCACAGAAATGCTCAGACAAAAGATGCTCAACCCCAAATCCTCAAGATGTCACCAGTGCTTGTCTTAGGGACAGTCGTGAGGGGGCAGGGAGGGCTGCAGCCGTCAGTCCCTCTGCAGCGGAGCTGTGCCTAGGGCGAGAGTCCTCCCAGGGGAAGAAATAGGTCAGGTTTCTGGGTCTGCAAACCCTGCCTCCAACCAGGAGATGAACTTGCTCTGCCCCTCGGGTTTTGCTGCTGCCCAAGCAGTGTGCAGGAAGCACAACCTCAGCTCAGTGCGGGGGGAAGCATCCCCAGCACCCATGAGGACCAGACAGTTTGGTGGAAGGTGAAGAGACCCTACAAGAATGAGGAAAGGAAATTAAGCCCCAGACAGGTACATCACAGGTCTCAGTCATGACATGCACTCATGGCTTCCATCCTCCTCACAGGAGGCATGACATGGATCCTCCAGGCAGATCCCATGCCGAATGTCACAGTGTTAAAACTGGGACCTTGGCACAGAGTGGCTGAGGGGATCCTGTGGGGCTGTGCTGGCTCTGGGTTTCAGTGGTGGAGCTCACTGGAAAACAGATTCTTTGTTCCCAGCCCCAGGTGCTGCAGGACATGAGGGTTACTGGAGCCACATCCACATCTAAGCAGCACTTGTGCCCATGGGAGGGGGAGAGGCTGGATGCTGGACCTCTGCTTTTCCTAGGGAATGGCTGGCAGGAGGCTCATGAGAAACAGCTTCCTTCTCAGGGCAGCTTCTGCCTTTCCCCACACCAGTACGTTGCATTTGGACCACACTGGTCCCAGTGCACAATCTCGGTGCCAACAGACCCGCAGGGATGAAGCTGTCCTGGGGGGTCAGCGATGAACACGAGGCTTTCAGCACTGTCCTGGGAAGGATGAGGGAAGTGCTGAGCCCACTGCAGGCTGTGAATCTGTCGGGTAGCAGGGGGCTGTGTCTGGGCACACTGGCCGAGTGGTGCCAGCCCATCTGCAGCGGGGCCCTCCACAAGGCAGCACCATCCTCTAGTGGCCACCAGCACGTGCTGCATCAGGGCCACTGCCGAGCCATTGCTGTGCCATTGCCACTGCCAAGCCACTACTGGGCCACTGCCAAGCCATCACTGTGCCACTGTCACTGGCAAGCCACTGCTGAGCCACTGGCAAGCCCTGATCATTCCACTGCCACTGCCAAGCCACCACTGAGCCACTGAAGAGCCATCACTGTGGCACTGCCACTGTCAAGCCAATACTGAGCCACTGCTGAGCCACCACCGTGCCACTGCCACTGCCAAGCCACCACTGAGCCCTCACTGTGCCATTGCCACTGGCTGTGTCCAGCCTAGGCTGGGTGGCTCTTTCCGCTCTCTAGCCCACAGATGGGAAAGTTGGCACGTGTGAGAAGGGACACCCTGGTGGGAGCGGGGTCCCTGGTGTGTTTTCCAAGTGCTGGGACTCAGTCCCTTCTGTGGTGCACTGTAATGGCAGACAGCACTGCTCCTGCCTGTGGCATCATCCCCCAGTGCCCTGACAGCACAGAAGTGGCTACACCTGGTGAGGATGCAGTTCCAGAAACAAGCTCTAGAACTGGCACAGATGATGCCGAGACCAGTGGGAGAGGTGGGGTGCAGGTGGAAGGCAGTGCTGCACAGGTCACGGCGTGCAGAGGCACCCAGCTGTGGTTCAACACCAAGAAGTGAGAAATCCCTGTGACAAAGATGAGTGCAGGCACTCTCCAGGAGGATGGCAGACCTGACAGCAGATGGCAAGTCAGGGTCTCCAACTCCAGCATCCGCCACTGAGCTGCCGAATGGGAGAATCCTGGACAAAGCTACTGCATCTTCCACTGTAGACACGGCCCCAAAACCAGCCTGCAACCTTGTTTCAAACAGCAGAGCCAGCCCTAAGCCTAAATCGGGCGTTGGTCCTTAGAAATCAGCCTAAGCCCTACAGTCCTGGCCCTGGGGACACCACATTCAGAGCACTGGCCCCAAGGCTTTGACAAGAAGAGGGAAAGCTGTAAGAATCAGCTAGTAGAGCAGGACTTGCCAGGTCTTGCTCTCCCATCCTCAGCTTAAGGCTTTGGAAAAGTTTTATACCGCATTTAGGCTCAGAGCAATGTTTTCTTCGTGCTCCTCTTTATTTCCTGGCTTCAGGAAACAAACCTGTTCATGCAGCATAAAGGATTCTACTGGGGCAAAGGGGGCTGGCAGTCATTGAAATGGCACCTGAGTGTAGGTGGTTTGGGATGCTGGTCTCGGAGTGTGGGAGGAACCTCACCTGCTTGCAAGGCTGTGCTCCCCCTGGCCCTTCACCCCCAGCACAGCTCCACCTGGGGACACCCCAGGGGCCTGTGGCACTGCTGGATGGCACCACAAGGGCAGGGAACACCTTGTATTCCAGGTATTGTAAAAGAAGCAAGAGAATGAAGCTGAAATGCAGTTGTGTAAAGCTTGTGAAAGAGTAGGAGAGGGAATGGAGAGGGAGGGAATGCAGCAAGCCAGAGACTGACACAGTAGAGCTGGTCTCAAGGGGGTGAGCACAGAACTCATGATGGGCACCTCAAGCATTGCACCATGCACCTACAAATGGCCTTTCGAGGCCCTGCACTGGCAGTGGGGATGACGTCAAGGTGCCACAGAGGGAAAGTGAGGAAATGAGGGGCATGAGAGGGATGCTCATGCCTGGTACTCACCTGGTGAAGTCATCGTCTCCGATCATGTGCCGAGGGATAGGTGAGTACCGGGATGGAGTCACCTGGGCAGGGATGGGATAAGCAGGCTTGCTCTCAACGCTGCCCAGGTAGCCCAGACTGGAGTTATGGCTTATGTGGTTGTCAGCCAAGGCTGAGAAGGCTGCAGGGGAGGAGAAGGTTATCTCAGGAGCAGAAATCCATACACAGTGAGGACATGGAGACCAGCCCAGCCCTGCTCCCCACCCCAACACGCTCAGTGCCCCACAGCCCCGCGTGCCCAGCCAGTGGCCAGCGGTGTACGTACTGCTGGCGTAGTCGGGGGGCGCGTACATGTCGTTGAGGTGGATGTTGCCGGGCTTGGCCACTTTCAGGTACACCATGTCAGAGGTGTTCTTCAGGGCGGCCACTGCCTCCTCGTGCCGCACGTCCTGCAGGTTTGTGTTATTCACCTGCCGGAGGGAAAGGGCTGGGTGACACGGCTGAGCAGCAGGGCAGGGACCAGGGCAGCCCTGAGGGAGCGGTTTTCCATAGGGGAGGTGCCCCAGTAGCTCCAGAGGCACGGTCCTATCACCTTGGGTTTGGCTCTCCTGCCTGCAGCCATTACTGTGCCTGCCCTCCCACAGCCACATCCCAGCAGGAGCCCCGGGGAAGAGGTGTGAGGCTGCTGACAGGCCAGGGGCTGGGATCAACACCGAGTCACAGTGGAACCTGTTCAGCTTCACCTCACAGCTGGCTGTGGCCATGGGGCTTACCGCAAGCAGCCGGTCCCCGATCTGCAGGCGCCCGTCCTTTTGGGCAGCACCTCCCTCGATGATCTTGGTGATGTAGATGCTGTTGTCCCCAGGGATGTGCTGGTTCCCGATGCCCCCTGCAATGCTGAACCCCAGGCCTGAGGGAGGGTGAGAGTGCAGGTGAGGGACAGACAGATAAACAGAGTCCTGAGCTGGCACCACAGCCCCTGTGCCTCACTGGGCTTCGCACCCTGCCCAAACCCAGCAGGCAGTGGGTCAGCCTGGCGTCAGCCTGGGGCCAGCCTGGCCACCGTGCACTGCCCTGTGGGTCTGTCCCATACCCTGTGCCCCACAGCATCCCACGCTGCTGGGTCACCCTGCAGCATCCTGCACTGTGGCAGTGCCTCCTTGCATCCCACGCCCCCCGTGAGGCTGCCCTGCGTCTCATGCCGCCTCACACCGAAGGGTCACCCCACACTGTCCTGTGGGCCAGTGGGGCACCCTTGCCAAGCAAGCAGAGTGAGGGGTTCACCTTTGGGGCCCTTCATCAGGTTAACCTCCATGATGGTCTCTGGTGGGGGCTGCCGGCGGCGCACCACGAGCCGCACCACGGGGCCTGCTTCCTTCAGGGCCTCCACAGCTTTGCTGTGCACAACCTCAGAGACATCCACGTCGTTCACCCGCAGCACGCAGTCGTTCACCCTGTGGGCACAGGACGGCTCTGAGCATCCCTGGGGAGCCACCAGCCCATGCCGCTCTCCTCTCGTCACCTCTGTCACCCTCCTCCAGCCACACAAAGGAGAGCTGCTCATGCTGGCCAGATCCTGCCCTGCTGGGGTGAGAGGGGTCCCTCCCTAAGTGGGGGAGAGCACTTTAGTCCCTTTGGTGCAACCCTGATGGAGATGGGAGATGAGAAGAAAGGCTGGATCCCTGCCTTGGGCTGTAGCAGGATGGATGGGAGCAGGAGCCTGATACAGGGAGGGGAGGAGGGGTGGCTACAGACAGGAGGCTGGTGACCAGGCATGGTGGACATCCCTGTCCTGAGGGGATCTGGCTGTGGGGAAGAGACATATGAAGGCCAGGGACCATGTCAGGAAAAGGGGTTAGACCTAGAGGGTCCATGCAGAGATGCTGGGTGACACCCTGGCTGCTCCCCCAGCCCTGTACTCACCCTAGACGGCCATCCATGGCTGCCGCTCCCCCAGGGATGATCTTGGTGATGAAGATACCTGGGTCATCTGGAACATGGGGGTTGTCGATGCCTCCCGCTATGCTGAAGCCGAGGCCGGAGTTACCCTGTGGGAAATCAAATGCCGCGTCTTTCCCCCATGGGCAACTGCTTGCTGCCAGCCCTCAGCCTTGTTCCCCCCAGCCGCAGGACCGCCTGGGGCACAGGAGCCCTTGCAGCATCTGTCACACCCCGGGGTGCCCAGCTCAGGGGGCAGAGGGATGCTGGCTGGAGGGGAGGCCGGCGTTCCTCAGCTGAGTGCTCGGCACGGCAGCGTGGAGCACGGAACAGATGGAGTGGGAGAGTGGGAGCCGCCGAGGACCTCCCTCACCACCGCGTCTCCACGGAGAGACTCTAAGGCAGGCGGGGAGCTGGGGGAAGAGGAGGTGGTCCTTGGCGGAGAAAACCTCCCCTTGCTGGCTGCTCCCCAGGAGGAGATACTGATGCTGCAGCCTGCACGGAGCAGCGGGGATTGTGCCAGTCACCAGCATCCCACTCCTGCCCCTCTGCACTCTGGGATGTAGCCCTGGCACAGAGCCAAGCTGGGGACCAGCAACACTGATGACAAAATTTACAGGTTTGGGTGGAGGTGGCTATCAGGAGGGAGTGGGCTCTCCAGTTCTGCCTCCTTTTTCTCACAGACATGCCTGGAGCATCACTTGAGCTTCTGCTGAATTATGCCTGGGGGGAATGCAGGGACCACAGCTCATCTCCAGGCCATTCCCGCAGCATCTCAGGAATGTGGCCCTGTGCCGACTCTCCCACTTGCAGGATCCTCATTAGTGACACACTCACAGGCGCTGCTTCCAGATCTGTGCTTGATGCAAGTGGACAATTCCTGCTTTTTTTGCTCTGCCTTGAAAATCAGATGGCTCCTCGCCTTGTTTCCTCATGCGGAAGAGCTGACACTTAGTCACATATTATTGTGCCTGCCTCTCTCGTACACAAGTGGGCTCAGGCCAAGCTTTCCTGGCTGCCCATGGCCCCAGTGCTCAGTGGGAGATGATGGGGTGTTCTGCTCTTCCAGGGGGACCTGTGGCCGGGAGGGCCACACTGGAACTCAGGCTCCCCGGTATAATTTAGCACCAACAGCCATCTGGGGCTTGCCCTTCTCCCCAGCAATTTTACCCCAGCATCATCTCCTGAAGCGATGCAGAGCTGACTTTATGATGCTCATGACACAGCACCAGGAGCCACCAATGCCTGTCGCTGTGCAGTGCTCCCAGATGCTCTCTGGCCAGCTGGGATTTGGCTGGCATGTGACACGGAGGCATTCAATGGTAAAGGGTCTGAGGCTGCTCTCTTTCCTCTAAGCTGGATTCTGATTACCCTGGGCCTAGCTCAAAAAAGCTACTTACTGTCACAGAGACCCAGCCTGGCCACAGCAAGGCAGGTGAGATTGCAAAATGATCTCCAGCCATTTGTTGTGTCTGTCTGTGGAAGGTCCTTTGTCAGCTACAAAACCTGGAAATGATCTGGGAGGTGTTAATTTTTATTTTGATAAACCTCAAAAAGGAGTTCAAGGAATTTCTTAGCTGATATCAGTGTTGATGCCAGGGTAGCTCCTGCTGTGGACACATGTATGGTGGGTAAACACAAAGCTGTGTCCCTCTGCAGATTGTGTTTCTGCTATTATTGTCCCCAAAGTGCTGCTGCATTTACCTTTGTCTTTACAACAAAGGCAAGGATTAGTAACAGTGACTGACCAGCCATTTTGGGGTACACTGAGGTCAATTCTGGAAGCCAAACACCCCAGCAAGGGGACAGCCTCACCTGCAGGCAGCAGGCTGCTCCTCCTGCATTAAGACAGGATTGTTGGATCCCACTAGGGACCAGGGGAAGGGGAAGGACCTGCGTATGGTCCGTGCTAGCCCAGACTGCTAAGCACTGAAATTCCCTCATGGTTTCTTGCTGTTGAAGGAATTGCTGTCTGGGGCTTTGAAATGGGGGCATCAATGAGTGTTGCCTCTTTGTGTGGTCCTGCCGGCTCTTCCCCTGTTCCCATTATGGGCTGATGACAGAGGATGCTCTGAAGAATCCCCGAAAACAAGACTTTTGCCTGTGACTTGGGCCTGGAGCAAGAAGTACTCAGCCCAAAAAGGAAGGATCCCCTGGGTTGATTTCGTCAGGCACGCCGGGGAAGCTGTGGGTGAGGCGGCAGCCCCAGATAACCTTCCGTCCACCCACCTCCGTGATGCAGAGCCAAGGGAAGGAGGGAGATGACTAAAGGCAGAGAGGAACAGAATAATGAGCGATGCGTCTTCCCCTGCAATGCCGGCCACGCGGCGAGGCTGAGCTGCCTGGCACGGCAGTGAGGGGGAGGCAAGGTGTGCTGTGGAGAGCCGTGGGCAGCCTCCCACCACAGCCATTCCCAGCCAGCAGGGCTGTGCCGGCCTTGGAGTAAACCCCGGGTCAGCTTTTCCTGCTCCCTCTCCATCCCTCCTCCCCTGCTGCTTCCCGGGCAACAAGAAAGCCCTTCTTGCCCTGTGTGGTGCTGGCTTGCCCCTGGATAAACCCCATTCATTGGGGGAGGTAATTTCAGCCACGGCTGGTGTGGTGCACGCCATCACCTCTGTGTTGCCAGCGAAGAAAAGGCTTGAGCAGGAACTTCCTCCATTGTGGTTTGTTTTACTAAAAAACCTGGTTTTAGACCATGTACCCTAGAGGGACAGGGAGCCCGGTGGCAGGGTGGCTTCGGTCCTTCTGCCCACTTGTGGGGGGCACCCACCTGTGTCTGCACAAGCAGAGCCCCCTACACCTCTGTTTTCTGAGAAAGGAAATGACAAAGAGCCTCCCCCCATGCTCTGCACTGATGAGTTTGTGGGTGTGAGGGTGTGAAAGAGGGAGGCAAGGGAGAAGCCTTCCTCCCTCCCTTCTGGAGTGGTGTGCAGGGCCAGAGGGGAGCAGCAAGCCCACCCTGGTGGGAGCCAGGCTGGCAAAGCAGGTGTGACACCCACGAAAGCCTCCAGAGAGAGCAGGGAGCAGAGACCAAGCTCTGCCCATGAGCTGTGCAGGGATGCGTGGGGGGCTGGCTGTGCCGATGGGTGGGCGAGTGGGAAGAGGCTTCTGGTGGGTGAGTGAGGAGTACTTACCCTTTCCAAGACGATCTCCTCATATTTGAACATCCCATCGCTGCCATTCATCTGGAGAGAGGAAGACAGCGTGTTACGACGCTCTGCTGGTCCTGGGGGAATTTGTTTTTTCCCCTCTGATAGCTGAACATGAAGAATCCAACCTAAAAGCTGCATCACCACCACTGAAAAAAACCTTAAATGCAACTGCTTGAGCCTGCCCTGGAATTAAACCATGTGCTGCTTTTCTTTCTGGGCATGAGCCAAAGCCCACTGACTTTAATGCACTTCTGTGCAAAGCCTTTATTCTCCCAGCTCATTTCTCCAGCCATGAAAAGGAACACAACCAAAGGCACAAAAGGAAATAACACCTTTGTTACGCAGCATATAATTAACCTCAGGAGTTCACTGCTTGAGGAAGGGAAGAGAGGGGGTCGGTCCATTTAAAGGGAAAAAAAAGTCTGTACATAACAACATAATAAACACCTTTAGCAGCTTATATTTTTTAAATCTTTTCGTAGCATGACTGTATTAACAGGAAATTCAGAATAATTTATTCTACAAAATTAGTTGGGTGCAAAGGAAACAAGGTGTGAGAGAGTGGGGCACAGTAAGAGGTGAAAACATTGTGGTGCCCTTATGTACAAAAATGGTGTAGCCTCAGTGCTGTACACCACACTGATCCCCACGCTTAAAGGTCTCCCATATCCAGAGTACCAAAGCAGAACTCTTGGAAACATAATGAATAGAAACAAAAAAGGAAGCAATTGTAGGCTGTAAAATGGTAAATGTAGAGTCAAAAAAAAAAAAAATCCATTTTCCTCATAATCAACAATGCACAGGAAAACAAGGCAGCAGTTTCACTCCAGGTCATCAGGATCAGGCCAGAAACAGCTGCTGAGGTCTAAAATTTAGCAAGATTTGCAATGCAATTGGCTACTGAAACATCCAACACTTAACAGCAACAGTTTCAAAGAAAACTGAGCTGGAAGGGAACCCAAAGAGTTACGGAGTACAACTCCTGGCTCTGCACAGTCTCCCCAACAATACCACCCTGTGCCTGAGAGTGTTGTNTGCGAAAATCCTTTTCCTAATGTCCAACCTAAACCTCCTGACAGAGCTTTATGCCCTTCACTCAGGTCCAGTCACTGAACACCTCTCTGTGCGAAAATCCTTTTCCTAATGTCCAACCTGCCAAAGAGTTACGGAGTACAACTCCTGGCTCTGCACAGTCTCCCCAACAATACCACCCTGTGCCTGAGAGTGTTGTCCAAATGCTCCTGGAGCTCTGGCATCCTTGGGGCTATGACCATTCCCTGGGGAGCCTGTTCAGTGTCCGACCACCCTCTGTGCGAAAATCCTTTTCCTAATGTCCAACCTGCCAAAGAGTTACGGAGTACAACTCCTGGCTCTGCACAGTCTCCCCAACAATACCACCCTGTGCCTGAGAGTGTTGTCCAAATGCTCCTGGAGCTCTGGCATCCTTGGGGCTATGACCATTCCCTGGGGAGCCTGTTCAGTGTCCGACCACCCTCTGTGCGAAAATCCTTTTCCTAATGTCCAACCTGCCAAAGAGTTACGGAGTACAACTCCTGGCTCTGCACAGTCTCCCCAACAATACCACCCTGTGCCTGAGAGTGTTGTCCAAATGCTCCTGGAGCTCTGGCATCCTTGGGGCTATGACCATTCCCTGGGGAGCCTGTTCAGTGTCCGACCACCCTCTGTGCGAAAATCCTTTTCCTAATGTCCAACCTGCCAAAGAGTTACGGAGTACAACTCCTGGCTCTGCACAGTCTCCCCAACAATACCACCCTGTGCCTGAGAGTGTTGTCCAAATGCTCCTGGAGCTCTGGCATCCTTGGGGCTATGACCATTCCCTGGGGAGCCTGTTCAGTGTCCGACCACCCTCTGTGCGAAAATCCTTTTCCTAATGTCCAACCTGCCAAAGAGTTACGGAGTACAACTCCTGGCTCTGCACAGTCTCCCCAACAATACCACCCTGTGCCTGAGAGTGTTGTCCAAATGCTCCTGGAGCTCTGGCATCCTTGGGGCTATGACCATTCCCTGGGGAGCCTGTTCAGTGTCCGACCACCCTCTGTGCGAAAATCCTTTTCCTAATGTCCAACCTGCCAAAGAGTTACGGAGTACAACTCCTGGCTCTGCACAGTCTCCCCAACAATACCACCCTGTGCCTGAGAGTGTTGTCCAAATGCTCCTGGAGCTCTGGCATCCTTGGGGCTATGACCATTCCCTGGGGAGCCTGTTCAGTGTCCGACCACCCTCTGTGCGAAAATCCTTTTCCTAATGTCCAACCTGCCAAAGAGTTACGGAGTACAACTCCTGGCTCTGCACAGTCTCCCCAACAATACCACCCTGTGCCTGAGAGTGTTGTCCAAATGCTCCTGGAGCTCTGGCATCCTTGGGGCTATGACCATTCCCTGGGGAGCCTGTTCAGTGTCCGACCACCCTCTGTGCGAAAATCCTTTTCCTAATGTCCAACCTGCCAAAGAGTTACGGAGTACAACTCCTGGCTCTGCACAGTCTCCCCAACAATACCACCCTGTGCCTGAGAGTGTTGTCCAAATGCTCCTGGAGCTCTGGCATCCTTGGGGCTATGACCATTCCCTGGGGAGCCTGTTCAGTGTCCGACCACCCTCTGTGCGAAAATCCTTTTCCTAATGTCCAACCTGCCAAAGAGTTACGGAGTACAACTCCTGGCTCTGCACAGTCTCCCCAACAATACCACCCTGTGCCTGAGAGTGTTGTCCAAATGCTCCTGGAGCTCTGGCATCCTTGGGGCTATGACCATTCCCTGGGGAGCCTGTTCAGTGTCCGACCACCCTCTGTGCGAAAATCCTTTTCCTAATGTCCAACCTAAACCTCCTGACAGAGCTTTATGCCCTTCACTCAGGTCCAGTCACTGAACACCTCTCTGTGCGAAAATCCTTTTCCTAATGTCCAACCTGCCAAAGAGTTACGGAGTACAACTCCTGGCTCTGCACAGTCTCCCCAACAATACCACCC
Organism: Ifrita kowaldi; assembly: GCA_013398055.1. Lineage (NCBI taxonomy): Eukaryota > Metazoa > Chordata > Aves > Passeriformes > Cinclosomatidae > Ifrita > Ifrita kowaldi. Next base: position 12,391 of record VZRS01006937.1, read on the forward strand.
TGTGCCTGAGAGTGTTGTCCAAATGCTCCTGGAGCTCTGGCAACCTTGGGGCTATGACCATTCCCTGGGGAGCCTGTTCAGTGTCCCACCACCCTCTGTGCGAAAATCCTTTTCCTAATGTCCAACCTAAACCTCCCCTGACAGAGCTTTATGCCCTTCCCTCAGGTCCAGTCACTGAACACCTGAGAGAAGAGATCAGTGTCTGCTCCTCTGATTCNGCAGTGAGGGGGAGGCAAGGTGTGCTGTGGAGAGCCGTGGGCAGCCTCCCACCACAGCCATTCCCAGCCAGCAGGGCTGTGCCGGCCTTGGAGTAAACCCCGGGTCAGCTTTTCCTGCTCCCTCTCCATCCCTCCTCCCCTGCTGCTTCCCGGGCAACAAGAAAGCCCTTCTTGCCCTGTGTGGTGCTGGCTTGCCCCTGGATAAACCCCATTCATTGGGGGAGGTAATTTCAGCCACGGCTGGTGTGGTGCACGCCATCACCTCTGTGTTGCCAGCGAAGAAAAGGCTTGAGCAGGAACTTCCTCCATTGTGGTTTGTTTTACTAAAAAACCTGGTTTTAGACCATGTACCCTAGAGGGACAGGGAGCCCGGTGGCAGGGTGGCTTCGGTCCTTCTGCCCACTTGTGGGGGGCACCCACCTGTGTCTGCACAAGCAGAGCCCCCTACACCTCTGTTTTCTGAGAAAGGAAATGACAAAGAGCCTCCCCCCATGCTCTGCACTGATGAGTTTGTGGGTGTGAGGGTGTGAAAGAGGGAGGCAAGGGAGAAGCCTTCCTCCCTCCCTTCTGGAGTGGTGTGCAGGGCCAGAGGGGAGCAGCAAGCCCACCCTGGTGGGAGCCAGGCTGGCAAAGCAGGTGTGACACCCACGAAAGCCTCCAGAGAGAGCAGGGAGCAGAGACCAAGCTCTGCCCATGAGCTGTGCAGGGATGCGTGGGGGGCTGGCTGTGCCGATGGGTGGGCGAGTGGGAAGAGGCTTCTGGTGGGTGAGTGAGGAGTACTTACCCTTTCCAAGACGATCTCCTCATATTTGAACATCCCATCGCTGCCATTCATCTGGAGAGAGGAAGACAGCGTGTTACGACGCTCTGCTGGTCCTGGGGGAATTTGTTTTTTCCCCTCTGATAGCTGAACATGAAGAATCCAACCTAAAAGCTGCATCACCACCACTGAAAAAAACCTTAAATGCAACTGCTTGAGCCTGCCCTGGAATTAAACCATGTGCTGCTTTTCTTTCTGGGCATGAGCCAAAGCCCACTGACTTTAATGCACTTCTGTGCAAAGCCTTTATTCTCCCAGCTCATTTCTCCAGCCATGAAAAGGAACACAACCAAAGGCACAAAAGGAAATAACACCTTTGTTACGCAGCATATAATTAACCTCAGGAGTTCACTGCTTGAGGAAGGGAAGAGAGGGGGTCGGTCCATTTAAAGGGAAAAAAAAGTCTGTACATAACAACATAATAAACACCTTTAGCAGCTTATATTTTTTAAATCTTTTCGTAGCATGACTGTATTAACAGGAAATTCAGAATAATTTATTCTACAAAATTAGTTGGGTGCAAAGGAAACAAGGTGTGAGAGAGTGGGGCACAGTAAGAGGTGAAAACATTGTGGTGCCCTTATGTACAAAAATGGTGTAGCCTCAGTGCTGTACACCACACTGATCCCCACGCTTAAAGGTCTCCCATATCCAGAGTACCAAAGCAGAACTCTTGGAAACATAATGAATAGAAACAAAAAAGGAAGCAATTGTAGGCTGTAAAATGGTAAATGTAGAGTCAAAAAAAAAAAAAATCCATTTTCCTCATAATCAACAATGCACAGGAAAACAAGGCAGCAGTTTCACTCCAGGTCATCAGGATCAGGCCAGAAACAGCTGCTGAGGTCTAAAATTTAGCAAGATTTGCAATGCAATTGGCTACTGAAACATCCAACACTTAACAGCAACAGTTTCAAAGAAAACTGAGCTGGAAGGGAACCCAAAGAGTTACGGAGTACAACTCCTGGCTCTGCACAGTCTCCCCAACAATACCACCCTGTGCCTGAGAGTGTTGTCCAAATGCTCCTGGAGCTCTGGCAACCTTGGGGCTATGACCATTCCCTGGGGAGCCTGTTCAGTGTCCCACCACCCTCTGTGCGAAAATCCTTTTCCTAATGTCCAACCTAAACCTCCCCTGACAGAGCTTTATGCCCTTCCCTCAGGTCCAGTCACTGAACACCTGAGAGAAGAGATCAGTGTCTGCTCCTCTGATTCCCCTCATGAGGAAGCTGCAGACTGTGGTGAGCTCTGTCTTCAGTCTCCTCTTCTCCAGGCTGAATAAGCCAAGCGACCTCACCCTTTCCTCACATGGTCTCCTCTAGATCCTTCACCACCTTTGTAGCCTCCTTTGGACGCTCTCTAAGAGCTTTACATCCTTATATTGTGGCCCAGGGACTCGAGGTGAGGTTGCCCCAGTGAGAGCAGAGCTGGACAATCCCCTCCCTTGCCTGGCAAGTGATGTGGTGCCCGATGCACCCCATGCCAACATTGGCCTTTTTGGCTACTGGGGCACACTGTTGACTCACATTTTTTTTGGAGGGGACTGAACTCAACCTCATAATTTGAGTCACTCTGGGAAACAAGGGATGGGACATGGGTAGTTCTGTATGACAAGGCAGAGGCAGTGGGAGCCTGGACCCAGCAGGCAAACACCTCTCCCACTGTGCAGTTCTGCCTCTGCCTGTGGCCTCTGGACAACGTGCAGGGTTCCTCGTCTGGATTTTACACCTGCCATTAGCTGATGGCTCATAGATCATATGGAGCCACTTTCTGTATACTCTCTGTGTCCCAAACTGGAGCTGACACGTCTTTGGACACAGCCTCATGTGGCACCAGCATGCTGGCTGTGTCCTGCTTTCCTAGCTCCTCGCTATCTGCCCCTGCAGAGGCACAGCCCCGCCATCCTCCACACCCCCACAGTGCTGGGTCATTCCATGGAGGGGACAGCAACCACTATTTATGCTAAAGCCATCATCTGGCACCACAGAAGAAAACTCGGTGAGGCAACAGTGAGACTCTGTTGATAGGTAGGAAGGGGAAACAGGAGTTTTTCTAGGTGGCAATAATCAAGGGCCCAGGTAGAAGAGCAGTTCTGCAGGACAGGACCTGGGATAGGGCTGTGCCACCTGTGACACACACGCACCCTCATGCCCTGCCCTGGGAGGCCAAAGCAATCCCACACCCTGTACTGCGCTTCAAGGATGAGGCTGGGCAAAGAGACAGGAATGAGGCTTCAGGGAACACAGGCTGTGTTGTCCCTCCTTGGATGTGCTCTGTGCCTGGTGCCTCTCAGCCACAGGAAGATTTCAGGGGACAGTTCAGCATTGGGACATCCAGATACTCCAGTAGTAGGATGCTCAGATCCTCCCAGCACACTGGGAAAGGCCTTGGCCAGCTCTTACAGGAGGATCTTGCAGCAGAAAAGCACTGGAAGTGGTGGGATTAACCCACAGCAGGATCCCTGACAGCCTCAGAGGGACAGGGACGTGGTCAGTGCCACCCTGGGCTGCATCCCTGTGGGCAGAGGGGCAATTGCTTCCCTTGACACAGGTTCCCTCTTTGGCACGGGCTGCCTTTCCCTCGTCTCATCCTCCTGTACTGACTAATCCTAAATGCAGCCGGCTCGCTGGCCCGTGCCACCCTCACAGCCTCCCCCAGCACAGCTTCCCTCAGCACAGCCTCCCTCAGCACAGCCTCCAGCCCATCCCCTCTCTGCAGTTGGCATCCCGGTGCGTGGGGCGCGGCGTCGCCTCTCCCCGGCTTTCCAGCAACTCGGATTCCTGGCACCCTTTGCTACTACACACATTGTCCTCTCTGCTTTGGCATTCAACACAGTTGCCACACAGCCAGCCATATGCACACCCACGGCCGCAGAGGAACAGCGTACACATCCCTCCAGGATGGGGATCTGCAGAAAACTGTGACAATCTGTGAGCCGTGGTGAGAGCCAGCGTGTGCCAGCCCTGCCGAGGGAGCGGCCGCTGCCAGCGGCACCCGGGCTGCACCCACACCCCAGCACACAGACCCTGTCAGACACCCCGGTGCTGCCAGGCAGCTGAGGCTGGGATAGCCCCGCTCCCCAAATCTCCGGGCTGCCAACGCTGAGCAGTGTTTTGCACCGCTCCCAGAAAACCGGCGGTGGGTGTAGGTGCTTGCTTGATGTGGCGCCTGCTGGGAGCAGCCAGCACTGGCCAGGCGTGCTGGGGTCAGCCAGGCCTGACCATGAAGTTTTAGCTCTGATCATGCTTCCAAAACTCATGCAGTGGAATGCCAGTTAATTGTACAAAGAAGCCAAATGAAGAACTTAATATATACCACGTAACCAAGGGAACAAGCCAACAAAGCAAACGTTCCAGCGTCGGAAAATCAAATACCAGTCACTCACTGATGGCAAAAACCTCCCCATGATACCCATCAGAACTGCCATGACCCGGCTCTGCTGCAGGCTGTTCCCCCTGTCCTTCACCAGTGCCCTGTGCTCCTCCACAGCTCCTGTTTGGGGCCATCTCTGGTGGGAAGATGCCTGGCTCCATCCCTTCCAGGCAGGGAGAGCACACCACACCCTGCTCTCCTCTCCTCGCGTAACACCTGCAGAGCTGACAGGAGTGTCAGGGGCTAATTAGCTGTTCCCAGCATATCCTGATCCTAAGCATTGTCTGGTTTTTCACAGAAAAGAGTAAAAGTACTTTTCTCCAGGCTCTTCCCATGCAACAATCCCACCTGAGGGCTCAGGAAGAGGCGCCTTTACTGGCCCTCTCCTCTTTGGAGCAGGAGGGAAATAGTTACCAATGACGGCATTTAGATCATCAACAGAAGGCTGCAGAAATAACACTCATTTGATAAACAGAAGAGCACACACCTTCCAGAGCTACTGCAAGCTGTCTGCAGGCTCTGCCGGCCAACACCGCAACAGCGCACACGGAACACCCCTTGCAATTTGCTAGAGAGTAAGGGTTTGAGACAGGTTTTTTGGGAGGGTTGTTTGGCCTTTTTTTTTTTTTTTTTTTTGGTGTGGTTTTGCTTGCTGGCTTGTTTTTTAAATAAAAAAGAAGGCCAGATTTAGAAGACAAAGATCAGGTTCCTCAAATGCAACCCGGATAGCTGACTAGGCTGTAAGAGGAAATAACCTGCAGGAAAGACAACACTGCTCACAGCCCCTTTTGGAGCAAGATCCTGCCCATATCCTGTGCTTGACCTGCTGGTGGAGCAGCCGTTTATCAAGATAACGGAGAGGGTCTGAAGACTGGAGAGCCAGCCCTGGGTGGGGAAGGCACCTGGCGATGCCCCACACCTGCCCCAGCATGGGGAAAGGGGAGAAGCCCTGTGCCAGGGCAGCGGATGCAATGGGCAGCTCCCCGCTGGCACGGGCACTGCCAGCGCTGGCAAGGGAGAGCTCTCCCTGCCTGCACATGGCAGGGGGCCCAGGGAAAATAGGTCAAGAGCTCCCTCCCTTCACCTCCCCGTGTCCACGCGTCCTGCCGCAGCACTGAGACCTACTGACTCGCTTCCAGCTATCCCCTGGCCTCAACCCCCTTGTGTGCATTGCCCACGGTGTTGGCCTTGTGCACAGAATGAATAAATGCCCTATTTCTGGCCAGCCTTTTGCCAGAGGGCTGCAGGGACCAACCTGCTGAGCTTGGGCAGAGTGAAGGGGTTTGCAGCCTGACAGCCCCAGCAACAGCGGGGAGGACACCACAACCATGCTGCCTGTAGGAACTGGCAGTGGGATGTGACCCTGCCAGCACTTGAGACAGAAGTGTGAGGGACTCATTGGCTGAGATCAGGCCTGGAAAGCACTTGTCTTCCTCACACCTGACTTTTAAGTGACTGAAGAGGTGATTGCACCTCACTGTTGGGCAATGAGGCACCAAATCAGGCTCCAGGGACCCAGACTCTGAAACCTTCAACTCCTCAGGGCCTTTGGAGTGACTTTCCCTGCTCATTTTGGAACTTCTGGCACCAAGAAGTTGTTTTAGCTTCAGAGAGGCAGCTCTGAAATGCAGACACCCCTCTCTGCCATGGGAACTCTGTTTCCAAATCTCTGTCTCCCCATTATGGACATGCTGGGCAAAATACACCAAGATATGAAACTGTGAGCAACGACCTGGAGCTGGCATGGGTGATGCCCTCCAGCACCCTCCTTACCCTTCAAGGGATACTTTTAATACTGCAGGCATTTTATAATGGGTTATTTGGGTTTTTACACCCTGGGGGTGCTGGACTCTGCTCAAGCTACAAGCTGAGCCCCAGCCATCCCAGTGCTGCAGCTCCTACCTTACAGTGCTGCAGGAGTTACATGCTCCTGGGGATGGAAGTGGGTGGACGGGGACACTGAAATGCAGAACAGACTTCTTGATAAACAGTCAGGGCCAAATCCAGCCCAGCAGCCAGCCCAATGCAATCAATGGAGCTAGAACAGGAAGGAACTAGACTACATCCATCTGTTTATCATTAAGGAAAGCACTGAATAGTTAAGTAATTAAAGACTGGAAGATGCGACTTTAACCCTTCCAAATACATATTGCACCATCAGCCTTCAGCTTTTGGGTTTGTAAAACACCCCATGCTTCCAGATTTGGCATTTTGGTGTTCGCAGCAAGCTCCTGGTGTGGCTCCTTTGCTGACCCGGGAAACTGCCAAGGTTTTGGGAGTTGTTTTCTCTGAAGCCTGAGGAATCCAGCACCCCAGAGAAGGAAAAGATGGATCAAGGCCTGTTTCCTGGTATAACATGATGTACAAGGCAAGAGGGTTTCCAGGCTGGATGCTGAGAGGAATCAAAGTGAGGCATCTCCTCTGCCCTGGGCACCTCCAGGCACCCCAGTGGTGACACACAGCAGATCACAGCCAGCAGATCACAGCCTGGTGGTCCTTCTGACCCCTGCAGGACAGTCGCTCAGCATGTGCTGCTGAGGTTGGATGGGTGGGATCAGTGACTGCCACGCCCAGCGTGATGCTGGCGCCTGTCTGGGGTACAGAGCACTCCCTGAAACCCAGCCAAGGTGCAGGGAGAAGGTGTGGACAGGGATATGGAGGTGGAGGGAGAGGGAGGGAAGTGAAGTTAATGAGCTGGAGTAGAGGGAGGCAGCGGGGAGGGCAGGAAAATGGAGTGCACTGCAGTGGAAGGAGTGGTTGCTGGCCCTGCATGAGGGCTCCCTGCTGCTGGCCTCTGCAGGGCTCAGGAACCTGCCCAGGGTGTCAGAGCCTGTCCTTGGCCCTTGGGCTCACCTCTCATTGCCCTTGGGAGGGCAGGGAGGAGGGACTGGCGTGGATGGAGAGTGGCAAAGGATGCAGTGCTGGTGCCTGCAGTGATGAGCGGGCAATGTTCCTCCGAAGGTGTGACATTTTGTACTGAGGGAGGGTACAAAATGGATGTGAAAGCAGACTTTCCATCCAGGAATACCTCCCTGCCCTGCCCCGCTCACAGCACATTTCTCACTCCATCCAGCCTTATGGTGGTCCCTTCCCTCCAGGAGACATTGCCCTTTTTTCCAGTTCCCTGCAGAACAGCCAGGAGAGTGCAGACAGGAAGCTGCACGTGGCATTGCCCTGCAGCCAGGGTGCCCAGCACAATGAGAGAACCTCCAACCCACAAACCCCCTGCCATGCCGTGTGTTTGGGGAAGGTAACCTTTGGGGACAGCAGCTCTCCTCTGCCACATTCACACAAAGCTGCTGGATCCAGGACCACCACACTGAGAGATGCACCACTGCCTTCCTCCCCAGTGTCAGGTGGCTTTAATTTGGTTAGAAGGGCCTCAGCCAGGCTCTCCTTCTTTTCTGTAGCCCTTCTCAATCAGCCCAGTACAGCTCTGATGTGCACGGACCCCATCACAGGCTGTGGGCCGAGATCTGCAGTTTTCTACAGGGGAAATTGAATCCCCAGAGGTCACCTGAGGCCCACTACCCTGACTCCAAAGATGAACCCACCCCAGCTCTGAGTCCTGGTGCTGCTTCGCTGCTGTGGAAGGCAGCTGAAGTTTGATGCATCGGAAGTAAACCAGATGCAAAGCACCCAGCCCTGGCAAGCTCTTAACTGGGCTCCTTTGGGCAAAAAAGGGAAGCACCCCACAAGCACAGAGCCAGTGCTGCTGGCCAGAAACCCATGCTGGCCACCCTCCTCCCTTCATCCCCCCAGCAGGAATGAGTTACAAATGTTCTGGGGATGGACGCAGCAGGATGCAAACCCTGTCTGCAACAAACTGAGGAGGATTATCTTATACTAGGCCAGGAGTGCCAAATGCACTGTGGCTGCAAACACGCTCACCAAGTACTGCTCAGCTGCTGGCAGCCTTCAGGGGGAGACGAGCAGCACCTGATGGGCGCTGCTGCCCTGAGGACCGGCGAGTGTGATGCCAGCAAGCACCCAGAGAGCCCTGCCTAAGGATGGTGAGGCAGTGCAGGAAGGTAAGAGATGCCCCAGCAGAGCCTCCCAGCCCCCCTGCAAGGGAGGCAGAGGAAATGGCTGTGTGATTAAACCTGAGCACAACCAGCCCGGATCCCCAGCTCCTCTGCTGAGGCCTTTTGCCTTGTACCTCCCTGTGCTGGAGTCCTCAGCATCGCTTGCTGCTGGCCTTGGTTCTGCACAGTGTCACCCAGCCCCAGCAAGGTTTGGGGGTGGGATGAGCTGTGGGGAAGTGGCGTGGGTATCAGGCTCCTCTGCTGCCTTACCAGGGCCTCCTCGAGCTGGAAAAGTCTTTCCTGCATTGCTGAGCAGGGAAAATGCAGCACTTGATCAAAGGAAGCAAAATGAAACCGGGAGACTTACAGAGAGCCCTTGTTCCAGCGAGTCTGTATTCACGATAATGGGAGCGGGGTTGGCCTGTGAGGAGACAAAAGTGGGATGTCACCAAGCTGAGCGATGAACCCAGCCCTTCGGGGTGCACTGCCTCTCCCCTGGCCATGCCAGCACAGACCCTCCAGGCCAGGCAGCAGAGAGAGATTCAGGAAGGGCTCTGCTTGTCCCTCCTCCAGGTGTCCAACAGCCCTGGGACAGGAGCAGGGCCACAGCATGGCTCTGGGCATCAGTCCGGTCCTCACACCTGGTGTGTCCCAAACACCCCATGGCCTTGGCTGCTGGGAAGGAGACAGGGAAGATTGGAAACTCTCCCAGCCTTGTGTCAGACTCCCACCAGCACCAAAATTTACGTGAAATTCACACTAGTGAGGGGTTAGGAGATAGGAGGAGTAGGGAAAGAAGTCCTTTTGAGAGAGGTCAGCAGACCAGGCCTTCAAGCACCTTCCAACAGCTTTTGCTCCTTCTAAGCACAGGGCCACCACACCCTGGGAGAAGTGACACATTTGGTCCCTTATCCTCATTACTCCTAGGGTAAACCCTCTGCTCGGCAGCCTCGGCTCATCCTCCAGAGCACCGCCATGCATCCTCCTGAAGGGCTCCCCGTGAACCTCTCTCCGGGTGCCTCCTCCTGGGCTGCCCTCTGCCCCTCGGCTCGCTGCACATCGCAGGGCAGACACACGCGCAGAGGGCAGCTCGGGCAGGCAGGGCAGGGAGGCAGGGACAGAGGAAGGGAGGGAGGGTCTCCCAGGAGAAGAGGACGGGCGAAGATGCAGCGCCGGCGGCCGGGTGAGGCCAGAGGAGGGTCGAGACGGGACGGGACGGGACGGCTGGAAATCAGGGGCGGCCGAAGGAGGGGCAGGACAGGTCGGCCGGAACGGCCGGAGGGATGGGGC
>VZRS01006938.1:0-115173 GCA_013398055.1 Ifrita kowaldi
TTTTAAAATAAATTATAAATTATTTTTTTAATAAATTATGAATACATTTTCTCTGTCAGGATTTGAGGCTCTCTCTGTTCTGATCAAAAAGTTTCCAAGTGTGTTCTCTCCCCACTTAGTCAAATGTAGATGTGTGCATTTCTGCTCCTGATTTGATTTTATTTTATTTTGATGAATTTTTTACTCCGCCAACAACAAATACTTTGTTTGTTCTTGACGGGCATTGGGGAAGAAAACTTTTGAAATGCTGCTCAAACACTTCACTTGCAATCAGGGTGAGCGCTCTGAGGATGCTCTGTGCCTCCACAGCCCCTCGGGCACTTGGCCAGGGAGTGGGAGAGGCAGCAGGGAAAGGGTCTGGAGGATCAGGGAGGGTGGATGGAGCTGGTGCAAGGTGGGCTTGGTGTGCCCCACCAGCCCCAATGCACCCGAGGCTGCTTGTGGTGTGAAAACAGTGCTTGAAGGGCTTTCCAAAGGTCTAAATCCTTTGAAGGAATGAGATGCAGCGAGTGATGCACTTCCCTGGGTGGTTTGCGTCCTCCTGTCTCCACGTCCAAGCTTCCACGTGTCCAGGTTTTGTGTCCGTGCCAGGTTCTGGCTGTGCTCAGGTGCAGGTGGCTCCTTACAAACACTTCTGCTGCCACCCAAAACTGCTGCCCAGCATCACGTCCTTGGGCCACTCGTTAGAGTGGATAAAAGGGCTGGGATTAGCCTTCCCTTCAGAGGACAACAGGGCAATCACTCTTGTAGATTTTAATTAAAATGTTTAATTGCGCACAGCTCCAGCAGGCAGGAAAGTTAACACCGGTCCTGGCCGGTCCCCAGGCTTGGGGTTGGTGGGAGAGGAGGAGATGGACATGGAGGAGATGGGTTGAGCTGCCCATCAGTAACACGATGGACGCTCTGCAGAGCGTCCAGAAGGGCAGGCGGTGGACAAAGTGACAGGGACAGGGACAAAGTGACAGGGACAAAGTCACAGGGACACGTGTGCTGCTTATTCGTTTCTCCCTGGTCCAGTTGGGGGGGGAATGGCAGCTTCCTTGGATCTCCTGCAGTTGGAGGCTGGTTCATTTCCTTTTCCGTAGCAGTGGCTCATCTTCTTCATCCCGCACACAACCCCCGGGTCCTTCTCGCAGCTCTCCTGCTCGGCTCATCCCTTCCCAGCCTGTTCCAGTATGTGGGATTATCCTGCTCCAGGTGCTCAGCTTGGCACTCTGCTTGATGTCATAGATACTCTTCAATATTTTGAAGAACACAGCTGCTCCTGTAAAAACAAATCCCTGAAGTCTGTTGAGGTGTTTAAAGCTCATTTTCCATATGGAGGTCTCTGGGATAACAGTGCCTGAAGAGGCAGAGGAGCCAAGGCAATGGCTGGACTAATTGGTTCATGTTAATTGTAGTAGGACAAGAGGATCAGCAAGGCAAGACCTCTCTGTGCTGAGTTTGGAACCCTTTTGTCCCTTGCCTTGGTTGCACAGGTCTCCCATGCAGGTACATCCCAAAAAAGCGTCAGAAATCAGTTCCTGAAATAATCTGTGAGGAAGGGAGGCAGGAAGGAGCAGAGGAAATAAATTGGTGCAATGTACAGCCTTTCTCCAGGGAGCAATTACCAGCCTGAGTAAAAGCTCCTGGTGCTGCACTCCCTGGAACACCTTTCATGTGTGTGCGTCCTGTTCCCGCTGCTCCCACAGCAGTAGGGACAGGAGGAGCCACCCAGCTCCTCCAAAAACCTCCCCTGAGAGCGTGGAGCTCCTCCCTAAAGCCTCACCCTATTGTCCTTAGTCTGAAGGGGAAGGGAAGCCAGGAGATCCCCAGGAATACAGGCAGCTGTTGGAGGCCTGCAGTCTTGGCTTGCTCTGCTTTTGTCCCAGGATTCTGCCTCCTGCTGCTCAGCACAGGGGCGATTCCAGTCCCCTTCACTCCTTGTAGTGGTTTTCCTCCCACCGGAAAATTCCGTTTTGTCTGAGCTGTGCGAGGCAGCAGAGATACCCCTGACTCCTCACCCCTTTCTGTCCTGCTGCAGTTTGGGATTATCCTTACCTCATTCCCGAGATATTTCCTGCATGATGCACCACTCTTGTCTCACGATGCGTGTCCAGGAAGGCACACATCTGTTAACTTCACTAATGCCTATTAGGATTAGAGCCATTATCTTTATTTCTAAGTGTTTTCCCTTAACAGGCGCTCTGTGTCCTGACATAACATCGAAGGTGCTGTGTTAAAGCTCCGTCTTTCCAAGCTTTGGAGAAAGGATGCTCTGGGAGGGCTGGGCTTTAGGACTCTGGGCAGTGGGGTGAATTCTTCATCTGAGGGTGATGGTTGTCACCTCAGAGCTGGTGGCCAGGTTTATTGAGGAGCTTTCCAGCAATACTAATAAAGTACCAACCAATGAGAAGCTGAGATTGCAGGGAGTAGCAGGACTGAGAGGACTGGAGTTACCAGCTGGAGAGCGGCGCAGTCTTGTTATCCCGTTAACACCTCGTGGAGCTGGGGAATATTTAGCTCTGGTTAGCTGGAGCCCCGGGGTGAGCAGCCAAGGGTTTCACAGCTCGTGGTTCGGTGTGAAAAGCCAGGGCTCACCCCGAGTTGAGGAGGCAAACGCCGTCCCCAGTCCACGGTGAGCCCCGGTGCCGAGGTCGGCCTTCTCCATCTCCAAGGCAGGCTCCTCTGCTTCCCCTCTCCGTGGCGATCGCTGACGTGTTTATTTCTCTGATTAATGAACTCTGCAAATTAACCTCCTCGCTGCTCTATAATTGCCATTAAGGCTTCAAAAATCACTTAAGCGTTTCCGGCGCTGGCGAGCCCATTCCGTTCGGCCGGCCAGCGCCGCGTGCTGATTGCAGGGAGATAGAGCCCGTCTCCTGACCTCCACGTTTACAATTAATTATTGCATTCAGCACCCAAATTACCCCCGCTCTCCACGTGCTCAGCTTTATCTCTCTGCACACACAGGCTTGGCTTTTAATTAAAGGTCCTTCAAATTAAATGAAAACAAATTCAATTATTGCCTCTCATTGGAACAGCTCACCGCAGACTCCTGACTATACTTCTTCTGTGGAGAACCTGGAGACTGCTGGTCTCCCATAATCCAGTCTGACTAAATTTGCCTGATCTGCTGTTTTTCTTATCATCACTTGAGCTGTTCTCTCCCTGCCAGGTCAGACGTGGGCTTGACTTGCAGAGAAAGCAGAGTTTTAAATGGGCTTGTTCTCTCTTTGTGTTGTTGCCCTTCAAGGAGAAGATGCTCTTGTGCGCTGTGGACGGGTGGGACCATCATCATTAGTCTTCATTTTGGCGGCAGTGGAAGGGTGAGCACCCCAAAAATGAAGGTTTGGCCTCTCTGGTGCTGGATGCCTGACTGCCAGGGGTGGGATGGGCCCTCACCCAAGGGCACTGTGGTGTTCAGAGCTGTTTGGTCAAGCATGGAGCCCTCCAAACCCCAGGTCTTGTCAAAAGGGGAAACACCTCATGTGAACAGGGGCAGATTTTTTCCGGAAGTGTGACTTGTTTTATTATGGTTGTGAAAGCATCACAAATCAGCGTTTGTTATTCCTGATGGCCTTCGGTTTGGCAAAACCCACATGGTTGAGAAGGTTTCACAGCAGGCGGATACCTTGGGAGACCTTGACTCAAACAGGAGCTCTTGGCTGGAAATGAGCTTCATTTCACCCAAACAGTGCCTTCTAAAGCCCAGGTGCCTCTTCAAGTGATGTCCTTTCCTGCCTCCAGGCAGGATTTCTTAGCCAGAAAAGCGTCTCTCTGTCCCAGACACGCGAGTGGTCTCCTAAAAGGTCCCCGTTCATCTCCCATGTGAAGGAGAGACAGAATATGGCTCTGGCACTGCTCTGCCAAGTGGTTTGGTCCCAGTTATTATTTTTCCTCCCTGTGTGCAGTTTGTGCCATCATCTGTGCTGGCACGAGCTGGCAGGAGGGACCAGCTCCAGCCTCGCTGATGTAGAGGAGGAAACAGTCCAGTGTGCAGAGGAGGGGGAACCAAGGTCAGCAAGCGTGCCCAAACCCCAGAATGGTAATGGATGTCTGGGTTAGGACTCTCTGGTGGTGTAAATTAGCAAAATATCCGCAGAGTTTTGCCAAGCAACATCAGCCCATGATCGGCCTCATTAGCTTCACCTACAGAAACCCTTCCCTGGCTCTCCGGGGCTGCGTGTGCCCGGCGAGGGCACTGGGCAGCGCTGCCAGGCGCGGGTGAGCCGGGAGGATGCTCTGCCAGCACGGTTCAAAAAGCACCAGCCTGCGCTTTGCGGAGCAGCCAAACTCCTCATGAGTCTCCCGCTGCGCCGAGCTCTCTCCGTGCCGCTCTGTATGGTAATCACCCCAGATTATATTGCTCTTTAAAGGGCCGCAGCCATCGCTTTTATTTTGCTCGCAGCCAAGCGCGGCTGCCTGGCGGTGATTGAAGGTTAGGCTGCTGTGACCGCCCGCTCCCCCGGGCCCGGGCCCACCTTTCCCCTTCATCCGGTCCCTTCTGGGAGCTTTCCCTGCTTACAGCCGGGCTCTGTGATGTGGTACTGCGGTGACATCTCTTTTCCCAGCGCTGTGCGGGGTGAGGATGGAGGCTGGCAGCGCGTTGGGAAGAGGGATGTCTCTTTCACACACAACCTACTGCGTTGGGAGCATCCTGCAGCCCCTCGCTAGAGGCATTTCCCCCTTTGCTTTTCCCACCCAGCCTCTGAGCAGCGCGAAGGCATCGTGGTGACACGAGCAGCCTGGCTGCCCTTGCAGCCCGAGGCGGGCTCCGGCTGGCTTTGCTCCTTTGGAATTCTGCTGGGGAGAGAGGGAGAAGCGCCTGTGAATAACCACGGTGCACACGCGGGCTCTGTCCCTCAGTGCCGCTGCTGCAAGGGGAGAGAGGGAGGCAGCGCCCCTGGGAAGGGCGAGATTCAAAAGCCGGGAGGAAAGGAGGAGAAGGTGGCAGCGATGAGAGAGGAGAGGCGGTGCGGATGGATGCGCGGGAGGGGACTGGAGAGGAGCAAGCACCGGAGAGCCGGAGCGAGCTCATCTCTACTGCCCGCGGGGTGCCCAGGCTGAGCGAGGCGGCTCTGCTGGCCTTTAATTTGCTGCTGGACACCGTGTCCCGCGGCTCACTCGCCCTCTCGGGGCGGCAGCAGAGCCGCTGCCTCCGGGTCGAGGAGCAAGGCTCGTTTCAAAGCCAGGCATCGCTTTGTGGGTTGTTTTTTTTTTTGCCACCACCCGGCGTTTGGGCAATTATTAGTCTAGAGCAGTCGTGGAGGATTTTCTGCTTCAGTTCCCGAGTTCCCTCTTGCTGCACAAACACTCTGGTGGGGAACCGATTTTCTCTGTGATGTTCCTGCAGCCGCAGAGATGTCAGCTTGGTGTCTGGGGTATCGCAATGAATGTCTCTTCCCCATCAAAACCATCTGGAGTGCTTTAATAACGCGGGGTGAGATCCCAAGGCAGCGCTCCTGTTGCAGCTGAGGATTAAGATAGGATGTCAGAGTTTGTGTCCGAGGGAATCGCATTTTTCCCTTACCTGCAGCATCTTCCCGTCAGTGGATCCTGGGATGTGTTAATCCTGCAAGGCACAGCGGGGTCAGCATCCTCGGGGGGCTGGGGGGAATCAGGCATGAGGGGAGACCTCACAGCAGCCTACAGCTTCCTCATGATGGGAAGTGGATGGGCAGGCACTGATCTCTTCTCTCTGGTGACCGATGACAGGACCCAGGGAACGGCTGGAGCTGTGCCAGGGGAGGGTCAGGCTGGATTTCAGGGAAAGGTTCTTCCCCCAGAGGGTGCTGGGCACTGCCCAGGCTCCCCAGGGAATGGGCACGGCCCCGAGGCTGCCAGAGCTCCAGGAGCGTTTGGACAGCGCTGCCAGGGATGCCCAGGGTGGGGTTGTTGGGGTGGCTGTGCAGGGCCAGGAGCTGGACTCAGTGGTCCTTGTGGGTCCCTTCCCACTCAGGAGATTCCATGGTTCTCTGAAATCACTCCTCTGAAGATGGGTGATTGGAGAGGAGTCTTCACTCCCACCACCTCTGTGCCATGCCTTTGCTTTTCCTTAAAAAAATGCAGCAAATTCTCTGTGCTGAGCATCAAAGGGTGCACTGTGAGCTGGTGCAGCCCAGCAATGCAGCTGAAGGTCTTATCAGGTTTGTTGGGTTTATTTTTTTCCTGGAGGTTTGAAGCGTGTGGCAGAAACAGCAAGGTCGGAGTTCAGGTTTGACTGCAGTCAGGTGGAACAGAAAAGTTATGAGGCGTTTAGAAAAGTGTTTGTTTTGGGCTTGCATTTGCCTTGTGAGGCCCATTACTGAGTGCAGGCCGTTCTCTGCAGCGTGGTGATGGCAACATGTGGTTTATAGGCCTAATGGAGCAGATTTGTCACTTGAGCAAGGAGGTGTGACTCTGCTCAAGTCTGCAAATTGCCCCCCTGTTTCTGCAGACTGCTGTTTTTTCTTTCCTTTCCCCCCTTTTCCTCCTCCATCCATCACCATTCCGCGCTCGCCACAGTGATTTCCCCAAAGTCATCTATCCCCAGGCTTCGGCGTGATGGCTTTGTTTGTTCTTGGAAAACTATAAATACTGCTGGAGTAATGGCTTAGAGGATGAAGCTGGGCCATTTTGGGGTGTCTGATTTCTGGAGGGTTGAAATGTATTTCTAAAAAAAAAAAAAAAACCAAACCAAACTGATGTTGTAAAAGGAGTGAAGGAATTGGGTGGGGTTTTGCTTCAGTCTCCATCAGACGCTTCATCCCTCCAACTCCAAGTGTTTGGCACTGCTGCAACATCCAATCCTATCCCATATCCTCATCCTGACTCGTGTCCTGAGCATCCCCTGCCCTCAACAAAGCAGGGAAGGGTTGGGAGTATCCTAAGGAGTAAAGTTCAGTAGCTGTAATGTGTAATTTGGCTGCCATTTGGAATTTTACCAGAAATTTTTTTTTTGGCAGGTTTTTTTTTGGCAGGTTGTTTGGCTTTGTTGTTTTTTCTTGTCTGTGTGTATAAGTATGTCCATAAAAAGTGCTGTTTGGGATGAGGGCAGAGCTTGTTTTAAGCCAGCTCAGCTTCTGTGACTGCAATGTAGATGCAATTTGAGTAATTAGAGCCGGTGCCTCCGTCTCCTGGCAGAGGGATGTTTACGTGGTGCGGTGTTCCAGCCGTGGTATTTCAGCAGCTTTCTGGGCTTTAGAAGTGATGGGCCAAAATATTAAACAGGGTTTTTTATTAAAAATGAGGAATTACTGGTCTGTGGGTGCTGGAGTTCCCACAGAGAAGCTGAGGACAAGGGATGCTGGAGGGTACCCTGTCCTTAGGCTGGGTGTCCTCATCCCAGCAGAACCAGAACACCGTCTTGATATTTAAGATGTCCTTACAGGATTTACAAACAAAGGTGGCTTGATTTATCAGCATCCCGCTGGAGGCACATCAAGTGTTTCCTGGGATTTGCTTGTGTGGGATGGTTTGGCTGGACTCAAAGGTTGGGCTGGATGATCTCGGGGACCTTCCCCAGCCTAAACAATTCCATGACTCTGCTGTGAAAGCTGATAATAGATGTGTAAGAAATGGGAAATGAGGATTAGGTGATGACCTGTTTTCAAATGGGAAAGAATCTGGATTCCCTGGATAATTTTCGACTGGTTTGGGATGGTTTTGTTGCCTGGGGCGTGGGTTTTCCCTGCCATTGAGGTCAGGAGGAGATGAGTGTCAGTGTTCTTGTGAAATGCTGCTCTTCTCAGCCTCCCTGAGACCTAACAGCTCTTTTTGCTGAGGGCAGAGCAGCTTGTGAGGAGCGAGAAACACGAGAACCCAGAGGATGGCACTGCCACTGCTGCTGGAAAAGGAGAACGCAGGCGGAAAAAGCCGGGATTTGGCTCCTTTTTGCCGATCGACTTTTCCCCAGCGGAGAGCAGAGGTTAATTGTTATTTGAGGCCATCCCATCCCTGGCTTCATTAGCACCACGGAGCAGGTGGACACAAGATGGATGGGGCTGCGCTGCACCTTGGCCTCCTTGGGAGAGGCGCGGCTCCGAAGGCATTTTTGCTGTGAGAGATGGGATTACGCACAGGGAATTTTGCTTTTCCCATCCTCCCGAGAAGCTGCAGAGCCCACAGCTGTGTGGTGAAGCAGGGCACAAAGGGAGATAAGATGGAAAGAGAGCGGCGCCCAGGAATGAGTTAGAGCTGTGTTAGAGCATTTTCCTTGAGAGAGGCTGTTACTGGAAATCGTTGGCTGCTACAATGCACGGAGAGGAGGAACGAGGCGGTGGGGATGGAAAAGGTTTGTGTGGGGAAACATCATGGAGCAAGGCTTTTAAAAGGGGCTTCTCAGCATGGCTTTGTCTGGGTTTTGCCTGATCCTGGCAGTTTTCCATGCGTGCCTCGAGCCCTGGTGATGCCCTGGAGTGCGAGCCCTCGTGGCAGGGATGCGCACACGAGGATTTACATCACACTAAATAAAAACAGAGCCAGCAAAATCTTCCCACTGAGGCCAAACTGTTTTTCTGCCCAACCTGAATTCTGCCCAAGGCATGGCTAAGGTTAAATCTTTCCTTTTCATCCCTGTCTTCTGTGAAGACTGGACGACTTCGCTAAGTGTGATTGGAGCAGTTTGTTTTTAAGCTCCACATAAGCACTATGCTGGATTTATAGCGTTTTCATTCTTTCGGAATCGACCCACTGGGAGCCATTAAACTTTTATTGCTCTCTGCAGTTGCCTGGCCGGAGCGGGATAGAGCAGCCCTGCTGCTGGAAACGCTCCGTCTTCAGCTGCCAGGGTTGTGTTGGAGAAGAGGGACAGCAGGGAGAGGCCACCCAGGGCTACCCAGGGATTTGCTCATCAGCTGGAAGATGCTTTGGATGTGATGATGGTTTTCCCAATCCTCTGCAAGGCAGAGGAAGACCAACAAAAACATCCTCCCCTGGGTCCTGCTGTTTCCCACTTCTCTTGGCTGACAATATCCCTGCTCATCCTGAAAAGCTGGGAGTGCAGGAGGCTTAAGACTCTTATTTTTGTCACATCCTGGGACTATCCATCTTATGAAATACCTGCTGTGCACCTTGGCTGTGCAGGTGAGGACCTGGAAGCGTGTCCTCCAGAAGGTTCTTGTGGGGGTGTTGGATGGTGCTGACTGTTTTTCCTGTTTCATCCTCAAGCCTCGTGCCTAAATATTAACAAAAAGAGCCTGCCTTCTTAGGGATGGGAAAAATTTGTCATGTTTCATAGCATGAGGGAGGCAGAACATGGATGTCACAGCCTGAGCTGCCTGACTTGACACTCTCTTGGCACAGGGAGAGAGAAGAGCCGCCTGCTGAGGGCATTTTGCATGGAATAGAATGTCAGGACAGGTGAGCTGAGTGCCTTGTCCAGGTGCTGGTCCCTCTCCAGCCGTGCTGAGGCTAAAGCTGGGGGAGATGTTTCCTACCCAGCAGAGAGGGACCAGGCTGGGAGCAAAGTTAGATCAAACCCAGAAGGTGGCCCCTGACCTGGGTCTTGTGTTGCGGTGGTGGAACCTCAAACGCAGCAGCTGAAAGAGTTTCAGGAAGGAATTTCTCTTGGAATTGCAACCTGTGGCTCCTGTCCCACTCTCCCCAGCCCTTCACCACTGTGGGCTTCCCCTTCTTCAAGACAAAACATCCTTTCTGGATTTGTCTCTCTGGCTGAACTTCCTGCAGCCCTTTCCTTGTGCTCCCATGGGAGCCTTCCTTCAAAGTCAGGGCTCAGCCACCCCCGAGGCTCCAATATTCCACCCAAAACATTGGGCAAGTGGAATTCCGCAAACAAAAACTGAACATCCCAGCATGGCCACTTTTCCCTCTTGAAGGGAGGTTTGCATTATCTCCTTGTAGCTCCAGAAGGCCAGGCTGGGCTACTTCTGTCGGCATGTTTTCTAATTTAATTACTTATCCTTGTCTCAAATTGTTTATGGTACACTAGGCTATTAAATGTGCCATAAGCAAATGGCTCTTGAAAGAGGAAGAGGATTTATTTGTTTTAGCAACCACTCCAACAAAAGTCTATTTCCTCAGCTAATTAAGATTCCATTCGCTAATTTAAATGTTATGCTAATTAAAGCATAATTCTGAAACTGTAAAAAGGAACTTAAAAAAAAAGGGGGGTGGAGAAAAAAGAAGCAGCAAGTAAGAAAGAAAACTGGTTGGCCTTTAGAAATTACATTAAATTTATTGTGTTGTTGTAACAATGGTGAATGGAGTAATTATTTCATTTGCCTCTCATGTGCTATTCATGCTGTTGCTTTTATTCATTTTCCCCCCATTCTCACACTTCATCTCATTAACACCCCTTCTCTCCCCTCTAATGGGCATCATCTTGCGATGGTTTAAGATGAATTGTGAGCGTGATCCCTGTGCTTCCCAGAAAAGGGCCACACCGAGAGTATTTGAGCCTGTTTATCTTCCAGCCCGAGCTGAGACAACGCTCAGCGGCCAAACTCACAGAGTTCCATTGTGCTCACTTTAATTAAAATATAAATAACCTACTTTTGGGGAGGAAAAAAAAAATAAGAGCAAAAGGAGCAAGGTCTGTTTTGGTTCGTGTTTTCTGTTTTCAATCTGGCTGTACGTGCAGGGGACTGGCTCCTTTTCTCAGTTCACCCATCGGATTCTGGCCCTGCAACTTGGGAAATAGAATCACTGGGCACTTCAAAAAGAGATTAATTCACTGGAGACTTTACTGAGATAAAGTCTGGTACTTTCAAGGACAGGTTGAATGGAGCTCTGGTTTTATGGAAAGTGTCCCTGCCCATGGCAGGGGATGGAACTAAATGGTCTTTAAGGTCGCTTCCAACCCAAACCATTCTGGGATTCTATGATCATTGAGCTGAAATAAATTTATCAGGGAAAAATTTCATCAGAAGTAGAGAAACTGGACTTGCCATTGTAGTGTTGGCTCTCAGCCGAATGCCAGGTCTTGGAGGTCCGCTGCCCACCTTCCATCTGGTTGATCCCACCGAGATTGATCATCCACCGGAGCTGGCAAGGCCTTGGGACAGCCTGGGAGGTGCCCGGCTGCTGGGCACCAGAACCCCAGCCCGAGCATCAGCTCCTTGCTTTGATGTTTGCTTTGCCTGGGCCAGGGTGAGACTTTGAGCTTTGCTGGAGCCTCCGGAGGCCGGGATGAGAGGGCAGAGCCATCCACAAAGTGGAGAGAAACCGAGTTCTTGAGAGCAAGTGCCTGCGCTGGAGAGGAAATAAAAGGAGAGGGGAGATGAAAGATGAGCATAAAGAGACCTGGCTGGCAGGAGCAGGACATGAGCCCCAAGAAAAAGGAGGTGGTAGCAGCCCCAGTCTTATCCCCCAGGATGTCATTCCAGCAGTCGGGATCCTCTCCTTCCTCCAGGTCCCTCTTTGCCCCCCAGCTCCGGGGTTCCAGAGCCTTCCCCCACTCCTGGCTGCTCCGCCTTGGGGGAGAGAATTTGCAGAAAGTTTCCTTGCACTGTTGTCTTGCTGTGTTGGTATTATTAACGACGAGAAACAGGCAGGAGTTTATTATATTGCTTTCCTTTATGCATTTGGAGTTTTTAAAGAGAAAACCAATTAAGATTCACTGATGAGGCCTCCAGCTCCCAGCGGCTTCGGGAAACACTTTCCATGAGCTGTGTTCAATCTGCGGCCAATACCTTTGTGTGTGGTCCTGATAAACACTGTTGGGTGATGCTGAAAGAGCTGCAATATCTCCTCCTGCCTCCTCTCCTGCCTCCCCAGCCCTAATCCTGCTCACTGCTGCCACTCTGCCTGGCAGGCTGAGTCCCTGGCTGGTAGAGGTTCAAAGTGGAGTTTGTGGGAAAGCCAGTGTGACATTCGAGGCGGGGCTGGCTGACTTTCTGCCCTGCTCACGCTGTGGACTGTGAGTTTTCAGCTGTTTCAGGGCTGGGTAATGTTGCCTGCATCGGCTGCTCTGGATGCTCCAGTTGGATGAAGGAGTTTTGGGGTGTTGTGCCGTATCTGCGGAGGGATGGGCAATGAGGGATGCGTGTTCCTGGCTCAACCCCCTTCCCCGAACCCCAATCCCTCTATCCATCCCTGGTTTCTCCCTGCAGCTGTGCTCCAGCTGTGGATCATCCCCTCTCCATCCCGGCTCAGCCCCTCGCTCCGGACCCACAAGCAGCACCTGCTTTACCCGTCCTGGTCCACAGATATATTTAAACTTTGATCTTGATGGGAAGTGACTGGTGCTGCATTAAAGCCATATGTTTTAGAGGGAACGGCGAGGACGTGTAAGCTCAGTGATATTCACATCTACAGAGAGCTGGGAACTTGTAGTGCCACCCACGCTTGGTATTTCTGCCGGCTCTGCGAGGCTTACACAGCTGGGGAAGGCAGAGTGGGAGCGAGATCTTCTGCTTAAGGGATTTTGTAGAGAGAGATGGATTAGATAGATTTGATGGAAACTGATAGTTTATGAAAATGAATTCACCTGCATCTCAATTTGGTTCTTGATGCCAGGAGACAGAGAAGAAAAGGAATAAAAAAAGGCAAGAGGGGGAGAGGGAAAACAATCCCGAGTTAATTAAAGTGCAGTTTTGATGTGCCGTGCTGGGCCGTTTTCTTTTTAACTGTTTGGCAAGTGGGATGGATCCCTTCGTGTCGGCTTCCAGAAAGGAGTAAGCAAAGGGATGCTGCATCTTGGGATTTGTCTTCATCTCCTCTGACTGTCTGATCAGTGGCTTAGGGGAATGAAGTGGGACTGTGTCAGAAGGAGTGAGGAGAACCGTGTTGGCCATGGGTACTTGGCAGCGTGATAAAAACCGCTTACGATGGCTGCGTTAATCTCGGAATTTATCGGAAGTATCCTGGCAGGAGTGGAATTAGCACTGCTCATTCAGCACCCAGCTGGAGCAGGCTGTCACGCCACTCCCTTATGTCTGGCCACTGGAAGCTTTGGGAGAAGCCAGATGTTGGGTGGGAATAAAGAAAAATTTAAAAAAATCCCTTTTTTTTCAACTTGCCTGTCACCAGGAAGGTGACAAACCAAAACGTGGTGTTTCTGTTGGAGGCAGGGGAGTCCGGGAGGATTCTTTCCATCCCAAGACATGGAGTTATGAAAAGCTGGGGAGGAAGTAGGAAGTGTGAGTTTTGAAGAGTGCAGGAGGAGTCACAAGCTGCTTTCCAAAGGCTTTGGGTATGCAAAGGTGCCCCTGCCTTCAGTCAGGCAGGGCACAGGCAGGAATTTGCAGAGAACCTCTTGGGAGTGAGGGTTGAACTGGACCTTGGACCTTGGTTTGAGTATTTCCAGCTGATGGAGCTGTTGGGACAACTGGCGCTGGGTCCAAGGAAATCTGGATTTTTCCTTGGTCTGGGTGCTCAGACAGGGCTTTTCCTTTCTTCCCTGTGATGGAAAACCCTCTGAGCAGCCTCCCACCCCGAGGAGCTTCTGTTCCTCTGTGCTGAAATCCTGTTGTCAGGGCAGCGAAGGTCAGAGAAGTTCTTGGAGTATCATCAGAGCAGCAAGATCCAGGATCTGAGCCGTGTTCCTCCCGCTGTCCATTGATACTCTGATTGCTAAATAATTATTGGCATTGGTGAGCACAGGCAGCTCCTCAACTCCCCGTGGCCACAGGCAAATCTCTTCATCTCCGTGCTTTGATTCCTTCATCCAGACAACAGGAATAATAATCCTTATTTCCTCTCAGTTGATGTCACTCTTTCAATGTAAATATGAACTCCTTTGGGCGAGAAGTGTCTTTGGGAACACGTGAGGAGTAATTGGTGTTTGGAAGTGGAAGTTTACATGTACGAGCAGCACCTTTTTAACGGGGCTGTGCACAGCTCCAGGGAGCATTTTTCAAAAGAAGACGGGAAAGAAGCCAGCACGGAAAGTTGAAAACAAAACATGTGGGTAAATTAAGGCATGTAAGGCTCGCTTTGGAGTGCGAGGGAAGCATCTCTGCCTGGTTAGTTTATCAAAGGGAGGTTAAGAGGTGATTTCGTTGTGGTCTACATATTCCTCTGTGGGGGAGAAGCTGCTGAAAACGGACAGGTTTTTAATCTAGCAGCAAGGAGTGTGTCAGGATCCAGTGTTGGAAGGTGAAGCTGGACTCATTTACAATAGAAGCAGTGTCCAATTTTTGAAGGGAGGGTAATTAATCATTGCAACGACTCACTCTGAGCCCCAGCAGGGCTCTGAGCTTTACACTTACGGGAGATGTTTCTGAGGGGCTTTCAGGAGCCACAGGGAAAGCTGGGAGCTTGTGCAGCACTCGCTGGCAGCAGGACCTTGCCATCCACGGGATGGGGACAGTCCCATGCTGGATTCTCACCTCCAGAAAGCTGGACAAGGAGGTTTTTATCCCAGCCTGGATGTCTGCACAGCGCTGGGGTGTCCCCAGGTGCAGGGAGCAACCACGGATGCATTAAGCACTAATCACTGCCAGGCCTCCAGGGAACAGCAGAGTCGTTGTGCCTTTTTTTTTTTTTTCCTTTCAAAAGCATTTTTAAAAATCAATACAAATAAATAAAGAGGCCATAAATCTAGGAAGACACCCACAGCTCCCTCCGGAGCCCTCTGTTTTGTGGGGATGGGTTGAAGGCTGGCAGAGCATTGACCTGCCTGAGGCAGATGGGAGGATGCTGGAGCCAATGAACCCTCTAAGGATGCAGGAGAGGGGGCTCGAGGCGGGTTGCAGAGGTGAAGGGGTGCAGGATGGATATTTTAAGGTGTAGGACATCCCCAGCTGGCCACTTACCAAGGGAAGAGCCCGGCTTTAGGAGTGTTTTGCTGACTTGGAGGCAGAGGCCAGGGATTGCTTGAAAAACAAGACTGAGCTGAGGCAGACCCAAAAGCAGCCCCTTGTCTTGGCACCCCTGACCTCATCTGGTCTGACTCGATTTTTCCACGTGTTTCAGCTCTGGGGGCACGGGGCACTCGCAGCCTGAGTTATTTGTGCTGAGCAGCCTTTGGCAGAGAGAGGTGGAAGTGACGGTCTCATTTCTGCAGGGAAACCCATCCGAGCTCCCTCTCTTTTCATCTCAGCAGGAGGGCTGTTGTCTTGGGAATGGTTTGGGAAACGTCCTGCCTGTCCCTGGGAGCTTGGGGTGGATAGTGAAGCTCCTTGCCCTGCTGCTGAAAGCTGACTAGGAAACCTCAGACGGGTTGTGCAGTGGGTTGATGCCTTGAGAGGCCTCCTGGAAACAGAGACTGGACAGGAGTAAGGGAATAAAGGTCGGTATTTATTTGAAAGGCCTTCAAAGGTACCCCTGGGGAGCCAGAGGCTGTTCTCAAAATGGCCCCCAAGATGGACCCCGAGATGGATGCCAGGCCACGAGTTCTTCACACTTTGATAGGTTTGGTTCATTTGCATATCAGGGTTAATTCTCCAATTAAAGCTTCAGTTAATGATGTAATTTCCCCTCAGCTTGCCCCCTTTAGAGGCTTTTGGTTTATACTTTTAGGGCCTAGGACTGTCTGGGTGTCCTTGGAGAGCAGGCCCGGAGAGGCTTTGTTGTGTCTACTGAGAGAGCAGAAATTAACAGGCCACAAGAAACTCCAGAGTTACACACTGGGCAGGACAGGATTTGAAAAATATAAAAGTTAAAACCTAAGGCATCAGGGTCATTTCCAGTACTCCTCCATCCACACTTGGAGGTACAGGCTGGTTCAAGCTCTTCCCGAGGGACAACACGTTCTTGTAAAACACAAGATGCTGCATGTACCCCCTCCCGCCCAGGCCAGACAGATTCTGTCTTGGGCAAACAGAGCACAGAAAGGTGGCAGAGGCAGCGCTGTCCTTCACCTGAACACTGTCGTCATCCCTGTGGTGTGCAGCAGCGAAACAGCTCTGCCTTGGCAAGAATCCTGCTGAGGGGGAAGATTTATGCATGGCACCTCCAAATTTGTGTTCGTGGGTGCAAGGTGGGAGCAGCAGTGGCTGCTCGGGGGATCCTTGCTGGGCACCTGGGAGGAGAATTCATCTCTCTGTGTGCCCGGCGTGATCTCAGCGGGTTCTGTGGCTCTCTTGTCCCCCTTCCCCCCATTCCCCCTCAAGGGGGGGTGGTTGTTTTTGGGGCACAGAAGGTCTTCCTCGGGCAGCTTGTGCAGGAATTGCTGTGCTTCTTGGTAATCATGGGCTGCCAGCAGCCCAAGGGGGGGAGTTCAGCTCAACACTGGCACTGCAAGGAGAGATAATGGTAAATAACCAGCAGCTATTGGGGAAGGTTGAAGTAAAATAAATGGATCCAATTTTCAGTCTTTCTCCTGGGCTTTTTAAATTTTTTTTTTTTCTTTTTCTTGCTCTATCCTTTCTTCCTGTTTGACTCTACAGCAGCTCGGGCTGGTGCAGCCCCAGCAGGGCTGGGGAGTCCTGCACCTAAAACTGAGGGGGCCCTGGTCTTTTGCTTGGATTTGCGCTCAGGTCCCAAGTTTTAAGTATTGAGAGGGGAGGCAAAGAAGCAATTTGATTTCTTGTCAAGGAATAAGCTGGGAAGGAAAATGCCTGGTCGCTGCTAAGTGGATGGAGGACGGGAAAAGGGGCTCAAAACCCCTCCTAACGCCTTAAATAAATCTTTTCCCTAGTCTAGCTGCCCACACATAAACAAAATGCATTTTCAACCTGTTCTTCCTCTATCCTTGACAGCACAGTGGCAGTTTTTGCCAGAAGTCCTCGTGGGCTGCTGGTGGAAACGTGGTGGTGGGAAGCGAAGGGTCCCCGTGCCCCGCGGGGGCCGCGGGAATCGCTGCAATCGCTGCTCGCTGACCTCTGCTTGAGGCTTTGAAATCCGTGTGAGAAAACCGTAATAGCCTCCCACCTTGCACATCCTCCTTGTCAAAACAGAAACATTTCTTGCAGGACCTCACAGAGGACTTAAATACCTCCAGAAATTCCTCTGCAGCAACTCGTTTTTCTGTCTTGCGTCCAGGAGCTCTGCTGTCAAGCTGCTTTTCTTCCTTCCCACCGTCTCTTTCTCAGCGCTGCCTGCTGGCTTTGGGGACTGGGAGGATGCAATCCTAATGATCCTCGTGGTGTTTTCTGTCGATTCTTGGGATTACATCTTCTCATCAGGGAGGAGCAGGTGCGGGAACTGGCCCTGCTGTTGGCACAGAACAGGGGAGCACTGGACCCTCCTTTGCAAAGTATTTTTGGGGCCACAGTGAGGGGCTGGAAACAATTCGGGTGCTTGAGCTGGGGGCACCTTCAGGAGCCCTGGGTGCCCACAGGTCACGCCAGCCCCTTCCTGCTCCGCTGAGTTTCCCGGGACTCAGGAATGACAAACATGCAGAGCACGGTGTAATTAAACACCCCGTGGTTTACCAAACCAATAATAACACCAAACTGGCTCATTAAGTGGTTGCTGGGAGTAAAGTGAAGGCCTGGCAGGAGCAGGGGCCGTGGAGATGACTCCTGGCCAAGCACAGCTCGATGGTGAGCACGTTTCCGACCCATGCCTGGCTCCTTCCCCGCCGTGAGGTGCCGAGCTGGGACCCAGAGCATCCGCAGCCTCTCAGCTGTCCGGTGCTGCAGATGAGACATGAAATAAACAGCAATTTTCCAGCCGTGCAGGCTCTTTGAGCCCTGATTGCAAGCAGTGCGCTGTCTGCGTTTTCAAGTTCTCCTGCAAAAGCATGTCAGGTTTCCTTGGAAACTTCTGAAACTTCCTGTCCTTGGCGTGAATCCTCGGTGGTGTTGAGGACATCGCGTGCTGCAGAGTAGGCTGAGCTGTCGAGCCGTGGTGCTGCCCTCCCTGCACCTGGGTGTTGCTCAGGGGGAACTTCCAGGGCTTTTTGGGATGCTGTGTGTGGTACCCCAGGGAGAGCTGCCTGTGGGGGCATCACTCCCATTGCAGGAGCTTTCCTTGGATTTACGTGCCAGGGCTGCGGGGTGGTATCTGCTTTTGAGCCCTCCAGAAAGACAGGGGGAATCAGGAAATCCAATATCATCGGGGAAGGTTCTCAAACAGCAAGGTCACCTCCAAAAACAGGGGAGATGGAGAGGCTTTTGGGCACCTTTTTACAGCTGTATTGATCCTCAGCTCAGAGCAGGCAGCCTTGCTGGCTTTCCCACCCCTCCATTTCAAGGGAAAAGCCCAGGCAGCTCTCACGGCTGCGGTGAACAATGACCCAACCCTTTTCTTCTCCCCCTTTTGAAATCTGAATTTTCCATAAAGCTGAGCCCACACCTCCTGTGAAAGGTGTCTTCTGCTGCACAGTCGTGGGGAGATGAGAAAAAAAAAAAAGGGTCTTCTCTCTCTTCTTTAAGGCTCTTCTCTCGCCTTTTCATTTTCCTCGGGCCTTGGAGTGAAATTCCGTAAGGGCTCTGTGAAAGAGCGCTGACACAAGACTCTAATTTCAGGTGTGAATATGGAGACGTTTTTCATTAGGAAGCATATGGTGTTAAGGTTAAAAAAAAAAAAAAAGAGATGAAGTTTGACAGCCAGGAACAAAACAATGAAATAATAACTACAGGTGGGCAAAGCCTCCAGCAGCGTTTGTAAACAACAAAACCAAGCCAGGGGCAGTTCAGATTCAAGTGTTATTGTTACTTATTAGAGTTGGTGGAAGATTTTTCAGGGGAATCAGAGTTGTTTTTTGACAGAAACTTGGGTTTTCATCAAAAGTGAAATTTCCATGGGAGGTGTTCACCTTCTGCGGGAAATTTGGGTGTGTGGTAGGAGACAAAGAAAGAAAGAAAAAAGTGAAGGAAGACATCAGAAAGCAGCTGAGGAGTTTTTATGCTGAGTGGTGGATGAAGTGGATGAGGTGTCCCCCCTCCCCAGTGCCAGTGCCAGGCAAATACAGACTGGGAAGGTGCCTGCTGGGTGACTGGGTGTTGGTCACTTTCAGCTCTCAGGGCGTCCCTGCAACCTCATAAACACACAGCAGCTTCCCCAGCCATAAGAAAATGTTTCCTCGCTTCTGTCCTTTGGGACTTTGTGGAACTTTTCTGCCTCCTCATCTCCTGATCCATCCTTCTCTCTTCGAAGTGTTTCTTATGGCTGGAGATCCAGATTGGGATGTCTGAGAGGCACCTGTCTTCTAAAACATCTTTTATTTCTCTTTCTGCCTAGTAAAACAGGGTTAAAGGTATTAATATTCCTGGTGAAATACTGGGGGAGATGCTGATTAAAAGCCTGGGATGGGAGGTGGATCTTTGCTGCCGGAGCGTCGCGTCCAGTCTCTCATCTCTCCTCAGGGCTTTGGGAGAAAGTTGAGCTTGGGAGACAAATGTCATTGCTGGGGCTCCGCTTTCTTCTCCGCTCTTTGAATGCTGGGTCCCGAGCGGCCTCGCGATTTATGGTGAATATTTTGTACCTCTAAATGATGTTTTGTGGGATTCCGCTCGTCTCGCCTGCTGTGCCTCCACCAGTTGTGGAGGATGGAGCCTTTGTTGTATGTGTCAGGCTTGACGAGGCGCCGTTTTTTCAAATGGATAATTCTGTTCCTCTGCCGTCGAGGAAATTTTTTCCTTCCTGGAAAGGCTGATCTGCGGCTTAAACGAGGCTTTGGCTGCCAGGGAGCCGCCTGGGTAAGAGATGTAATGTGGCTGCAGGTGACCTTGAGATAAGGCATGGAGGGAACGTTGAGGGCACAGCTTCCTTCTGTTTTGTCCCGGTCCCATTTTGGAGCTTGTTTATGCTGGGAAAAGCTTCAGTGTGGGGCAAAGTGGGGGTTACTGAACCCCCTCCTCACAGGTCGGTTCCTCTTCGCAGGCAGGGCGGTGCAGACAACGAGCGGGCTGAGGGGGGAGCAGGTTTCTCTACACAAGAGAAAAAGGACACTTAAAAAAGCAAAACCAGAAAGTGGGAAGATAAATGGCATGAGAAACAAGCCACTAAAGCACCCAGGTCAGGAGCTCAGATTGGGAATATGCTGCTCCTTTTCCAGTTCCAGCTGTTACTTTTTGCTTTGGGCTGGCTCAGACAGGCTCGGTGCTGCGTGTCAGCCGAGGGATAACCCACCGGTCCCAGCGGTGTATCCCTGCAAAGCAGGAGCGGGATGGAGCCCAGCCAGCCTTGCTGGCTGCCTTGGAAGCTGGAGCATCACGCTCCACAGGTGGCTGCATCCCAAAACCCTCAGCGGACACGCTCCCGCCACGTCTGCACAGGGCTGTGACTTCAGGGACCTGCGGGAGGAAAGGTGCCGCAGATCCACCGCTTTTATTAACACCGTGGAAGGCTGCCAGCCATAATTAGAGCTGTGAGAAGCTTGGCGGTCTCGCTTCACAGAGCCTGGTACAAATATTTCTGTTGGGTTTGATCCATGCTGCTCCGGAGCCTCTTGGTTTCACCTCGCGCCGCCGGGCTGCGCGAGGTCTCCGCAAAGAACGTGGTGAGCCCTTGCCGAGGTGAAACGAGGCAAGGCTGACGTGATGTGAGCGCCGATGAGGCGACCAAGTTTCCTCTCAGCGGGCCACAGTTTGTCTGCAAAGTTTGGATAAATTGGATGGGAGTGAAGTAACTCGGAGAAGTCAGTTAAGTAGCGCCTTGTGTGGGATTCACCGGCATATTTCCCGCATCTTCTCTGTCTCGGAGAGGAGGAGTGTGGGGAAGGAGGTGGGGAAGAGCAGACTAAGAAGAGGAGGCAACCTTTCGTAAGTGCGTAGAGATGTCTCTCCTCCTTCCCCACTCTCGCAGGAGCCATCTGCTGCGGCTCAGCAGGCTTGAGCCCAGTCAAACTGTTCTCCCCCCTGCCTCATAAATTGCTTCTTGCAGCTCCAGGCAGGTGTCAAAGTCTCGGTGATAAACGCACCCTTTGGAGAACCTCTTTGCAAACACGTTTTCTCTGCGGACTGGGAGTTACTTCACGGCACCTGATTTTAGCTCCATGGAAATCCAGCTGTGGCAGGTGCCCAAGTTTCTCCACAGTCATTGAGGAGATATGGGGGACCTGAGAGTTACTGCTCGCTCTTTGCACCTCTCTGGTGCTGGTGGAGGAAACCTGGAGGATTTGCTTGGCCAGGCACCTTTTAGAAGGCAAGAGCTGCCTGAGGTGATGCTTGGTGGGGTTTTAGGAGATTTTCCTATTTGAGCAAAATCTGAACAGAGGGACCAACTTAGAGCTCTCTTCATGCTCTTACCCTTAAACTTTGAAGGTGACTTTAACCAGCTCCTGAAGGAATTGTCCCATCCTTGGCAAACTCCAGGGGATTGAGATGATGATTTAACCGCCGCACAACAGAAACATTTGGTACAGGACGTAGTAACCATGATATCATCCTTGTGACAACAGATGACTCATCCCCACGATGATGAGAACCTCCCCTGAATTCTTAAAAGTCCTTTCTCATGCACACTGCCGAGCCCAGGCTGTTGGACCCAGCCTACAGACCCAGTCCTGCTCTCCCGTTGTGTGAATTAAACACACCCCGGAGCGCCACAAGCACGGTTCGAGGGTGGCTTTCCTGAAAGCACCACCTTTTTCCTCAACAGCACCTCCCCAGCTGCGTGCAGCGGGGTTAAAATGGAGAAGGGGATGAAGAGCTCCTTCCATCTGTTGCCCACATCTCCTCGCAAACCCGACGGGGAGGGCGGCAGCGACCGCCTGCGTCGCGGCACCTCCCTGAGCCAAGGGGGCACAGCGGGGCGCGCCCGTGGGAGGTGGCACGGGGAGGCTGCGGGCACGCAGGGTATTTTTAACGCCGCTCCCCGAACGTGCAGTCGGCGCCGGCAGAAAGTGCCAGATTGCCAGCCCAGCCAAGAATTCCGGGCTTGCGAGTTGCCGGGGAGGGAGCCGAGGCGTGAATTCAGCGTGCCGCGCTTCTTTCCAGAGGGTGCATGGAGAGGGCTGGAGCGTCCCTGGAGAGATGAGAGCTCCTGCACCATGCAGGGACGTCCCTGTTCGCCCCAGGTGTGGGCTTCGAGACATCCCCTCCAAAATGTCACCCATTCACCTCCCTTATGAGGGAGGCCTCAGCCCATCTCGGGTCCCTGAGGGTGTTTATGGGCTGAAGTGGTGCCAGCCCAGCTCCTGCTTGTCCCCCACAAGGGGACAGCTGACAGCCAGGAGCTGAAGCCAAGCTGGCTGCTTTCTCTGCTGCGGCAGAAGCAGGTTTTTGCTTGTTCCTGACCTAGAAACAGGGCCAGCCACCTCGAGGTGAAGAGCTCTGCATCCTCTTACCCATCCCTGGAGCCTTTTAATCTTCTGAGCTGAAGATCTTTTGATCTGAGCAGCTCTGTAGTGCAGGCCAGGCTGGCCAGGAGGTGTTGAATGTTTAAAAACCCTGGGCTGCTCTCGCTACAGGGGAGTGATGCAGGCTTAAAAACAGGTCTCTGGTTCCTCCTGTGGCTGGCCGGGGGATAGGGGGAGGACAAGGACACCTGGCAAACCCCTGGGTGCCAGGCAGCAGTGTAATATCCGATGGATGTTCCTGTGGTGTCACTCGGAGCAGTGCCTCAGGCTGGAGCAGCATCCCTGGGGCTTGGGGCTGCTCTGCAGCAACGGGGCAGGAGTCAGGGCTGAATTCATCCCTGCTAATCCTTCGATTTCCGTAGGAAACCCCTGTCTGGTTTCAAACTGGCCAGAAGTGCCTGAGTATCCCCAGGGGTGGGGATAAAAGCTTGGAAAGACCACCAAGGATCAGGAGCTGCTGTCCTCGAGGTGCTGGCAATGCACCCCCCCAAACGGTGCTGCTTGGGGGAGAATCTGGCAACTGATGCCACGACCTTACAGCCCCCACAGAACGCTTCGTTTCCAGCCTCCCAAGCCGCACGTTGGAGCCACCTCCTCAGCAGCCAGGAGTACTTTTTGGAGAGCTGTTACCCTGCTGCTCCTGTGCGCGCTGGATTTGAGCAGCCGAGAGTTTTGTGCAGCGCTTCTCCTTCTGGCTGCAAATCGGCCCCGTGTCCTGGCAGTTCAGGGGTTTTAGGGGATGCTGCTGTGGCTCGAGGAGGGAGCCGTGGTCTGGCAGGGCACAACCTTGGACTCTGACCTCACAGAGCCTTTGCACAGCATTTGCTGCCTAATGAGGCTGAGGCAGCAGCTTGAGGGCGGCGTGGCAGATCGTTGCAGGGAGATCAGCTATTATTGGAGTTGGTGCAGATGATCTGAGCGATGATTTGCTTCTCTCTCAAAATACAATTAGTCACTTCCACCAGCTCAAAGGAGAGCAAGGGCCTGAACTATTTGTGGCTTTGTGCTGAGGGAGCAGAAGAGCGAGTCCTGGTCTGGACAGCTCCAGATGAGCTTTGCCTCGTGGTGGCTTTTGTTAGTGATGCTCAAATCGAGCTCTGTGTTCGGTCTCTGCATTTTTAGCACCCTTAGATTTGCAGCTGTGCCCTGGGTGTGGGGTGAGGTGCTGGAGGCAGAGGACAGGCATTGGTGGAGCCAGCTGGGTCCATCCACAACACGGCAGCAGCGGGGAAGGGGGAGAAAAAACTGACTTGCCAGAATCCAGCATGGAGACGCTGTGATTTTGTTCACTAGAGTGGGAGAAAGGCCGCACACAGCTGTGTTTCTTCCCTTCCCTCTGCCTGGTGGGGATGTGACGGTCTGGGCTCTGCCCCAGGACAGTTTCTCTCCTCAGCAGGAGCTGAGGAGCAGGTTTGTCAGCTGGCAGGCTGCCTCCTCGCCTCGCAGAGCCTTGCTCCTTTGTAGGTGAGCTCTGCCTCACTGGGAGCCAGCGCCATGCCAAGAAGATGCTCGTGTGAGATTATTCCCAGTTTGGTACCCAACCCCGGGTGCCTTGAAGGAGGTTTCCTCTCTCTGCACTGCACTTCGTCTTTAAACACTGCTGGTTGGTGGTGGCTGGGAGTGTGAAAGCACCTCAGGTCAACTGGTGTTTCTGAACACCTTAATTAAGTGCTTTTTGCTTCTATTGAGCTCCTGCCCTTAAAAACCAGCCTTGAAATTGCAACATATAACCAGCACCTTAAGGTTTCTTTATCATCTCAACTTTCTGCTTACAGGTTCTTTCTTGCTAGAGCAATCACTTCTCCCTGCTCTTCCCTGCCTGCCAACCACTGCTCCTACTGGCATCTCCCTGGGATCTCCCTGGAAGGGCTGCCCCACATCCCATCCCTGCTGAAACCCTTCCGCCCCTCCATCCTGCCAAGCTGTCTGTAAGAACAGGATCACGGGAGTGCTTTGAGGCTAATGGGGTGTGCTGAGGTCTGTGGGCTCCTGGAGCTTTGGTGTGGGCATCTTCGGGCTGTGTTTGGCATTGTGGTGAGATCTGGATCCAGGGAAGATTTGTGGGGTTGCTACATTTCCCTGCGGTGGGCACAGACCCTGTGCTGGTGCCATGGTGCACAATGCTGTCCCTCAGCTCTCCCGCTGTCTTCCCTCTCCCTTCCTCTCTCCTGATCGGAGCAGCCGCTGTGTTTTAGGCTGTGAGCACCGTGCATTGTGAATTTCCATCAAGGACGTGTTGTGGAAGGGAATTGTATTGTGTATCCCGGCTGCGTGCTTCCTTTTAAACTACACCCCTGTCACCAGGCAGCTTTCTACAGGTTGGTTGCAGAGTGAACAGCTGAGAACCTGTGGGAAGACCCAAATGGCACTTAAATTATATTTGCTCTTTGATTTTGAAGACATTTAGTACCATTTAATAGAATCAGAATGCAATTTAACTCTGCCAAGTGGGGGAGGCCGCCTCGGGAGAAGTGACACTGCCATAGCTGGGGAAACAAAAAAATTTAAGTGAGCAAAACAGCAGGGTCGCATTTACTATCCGGGTAGTTATTATTAAATAAAGAGCAGAGTGGGACTGTGTCTGTCAGCTTCCCCGAGCACTCCAAGTGGCATTAACCACTTCAGGGCCGGGGGATGCTCCGGGTTAGGAGCACTCGGGGGACACCCGAGGCGTGGCAGCTGAAGAGGCTGTTGATCGTCAGCCGGAATTAACCCGGGAGCGTTTAAGCGGAGGCTGATTTTAGTGCTAATGGTCCCTTTAGCCCGGCTGGGCTCCCTCCCCCGAGCCTGCAGCAGCACTTCAGCGCCAATATTGTTTTCTCCACCAGGAGCCGGTTATTAAAAAAATAATGCAGGGAAAAGGGTCAGGAGCTGTGCTGTGCTGAGCACATCTTGGAGACAGCTCCACAGGGAGGTCTGGCTTTCCTGCCTCCCTGTCTGGCTAAAAGGATGACGAAGACTTCTTGTTTGACTTTAAGCATTCTTTTTTATTTTCGTCCCCCTTTATTTATTTTTCTCCACCGTTTTCTGGTTTTGTTTGTTTATTTGGTTGGTTGTTTTCTTCCCCGTTGTTGTGGGGGTTTTTGCTCGTGGTTTTGATTTTATTTTTAACCTTTAACTGTCCATTTCAGCCACCAGGGCGCCTTAGGTTTGGCAGCACTAAGTTCTCTGCAGTGAGGAGCAGTTAAGCCCGGCCTGGCTGCCTGGCAGTGCCCCGCTTAATTCAAGGTTTTTGGGCAGGTCTCCAATGCAGCGAAACAACGCCGTGGGCGGGCGATTCCCAGCCGTTGTTCCCTGCCTGTTTAAAGGAGATAATAGCACTTCCCAGCCTCGCCGGGGGTTTGCAGAGGACGAGTCTATTAAAGATTGCGAGGAGCTAAAGATGCTTTGCTGATTGGGGCCGTACAAGTAGCTGAGGGATCTGGTTTAGGGGAAAGCTTTGCAGCAGCGAAATCAGAAGATTGTCTTTTTTATTGCCTGGCACCTGGAAATCAGATTGAGTTGTTAGAATTTTATTTTTGCCTGAAAAAAAAAATTACGGTCAACTGGGAGATAACTTAGGTGTGGTGATGATCGCATTCCTCAAGCGTGTTTTGGGCTGAAGCTTCTTACACAGCAGGAAAACAATCCCAAACTGCGGCTGGGGAAACTGAGGCACTCGGGATGGAGGTGATGGGGATCACCTTTCCTGAAAGGACATGGGAGCAGCCTTGCCCTCAGCATCCTGCCAAGGGGAGCAGCTGGGGAGCAGCAGGTCAGCAGATCCCAGGAGGTGTTGGATGGGTGGGAGCTGTGGGGAGGAAAGGTCCCCCCTAAAATGGTCGGCACTCATTCCTGCTTCATCCAAGCCATCCAAAATCAGTGCTCACATCAGCTCTGGGTGTCAGCAGGGATGTGCAGGCAGAGGCTGCTGCTCCAAGATGAGTTTCCCCTGGAAAACCCGGAGCCCTTGTAGAGCACTGTGACAGATGCAGGTCCCCATCCCTCCACTAGTATGAGGTGTGAATTTATGTCTGCGTCTTTCAAACAGCTTGATGTGTCCAATCCTCCTGGATAAAGGCAAAGGATTGAATTATTTCCGAAGGACAATATTTCATTTCCTATAAGTGCCTTAATCTCGTGAGTAAATATTACAGCTTTGTGCTATAATCCCTAAGCTGGTATATCTCTTCCCTTCCCAGTTACCTTTTGTGTTGATTTACATTTAATATGTTGCCATTAAATCTCTTTCTCTCCCTGAGGCCTATTATAAGTGCAGTATTTATTCTGTTGAGCCTTTTTTAGTCACATTTCTATTGTATTCTAATGTGCTCACACAAAAGACTGCTGGGCACATTCCTGGGATATTTGCATCTTTTTCTTCCCTGTTTTTGTCTGGGCTCCTGAAAACACACGCCGGTTTGGCCCTGCACCCAAGGATTCCTCATCCTGATGAGATTCCTGCAGGAAAGCTTCTCTGCTAACTCCTGGGCTTTCCTGGTCTGCCAGTCCTGCTCCCAGGAGGAGCGTCCCGCCTGGTAGAACTGAGCATCCTGATCCCTGAATCAGCCAGGGAGATCTCCATCTCATTTCATCCTTGGGCTCAGGCTTTGCATGAGCCCAGCTCATTCATTAGGCTGCTCCAGGACGGGGTTTTCTGGAATTTGCAGGCAGGGGGGAGTGGTTTGAGGGCTGGCTGGGGGTGTTTAAGGGCAGGACAGAGCAGGGGGAGCAAGGACTGCAGTAAAATTTTGGGAGAGAATGGGGGTTTTTGGCTCCTTGATGCCGTGGTGGGTCTTTCTAAACCTCTCCCGGGGTATCTGAGGGCCTCTGCAGCCAACGGGGAGTTTGGAGGGGGGGGTCACAAATGTTTTCCTGAGCTGGGGAACCTCCCCCAGGTGGTGTTTTTGGGGTGGGTGAGGGATGGTGTGGGAGCTTGGGCTCAGGGAGGATCAGAGGCTGTAGGAGGTGGTGGAGAGGGACAACTCCGTGCCCTTCTGGGGGTGGGGACACTGGGGGAGGTCACCCCCCTTTCTCATGGGAAAGGGAGGGTTCATCACCCCCGAGAGCACCCTCCTCAGGGGCACAGAGGAAAGCAGGGATCGTTCCAGCTGCGTAGGGAAACCCCTTCCCTGTCCCTGCTCTCGGCACCTGCCCTCAGTGGGCGCTGCTGACCTGCTCCTTCCTTCGGCCTGCCTGATTTTTGGGGGTGTGCCTCTGTTTCCCAGGCTTTGGAGGGAGCTGTGGGAGTTTGGGGGTCTGTGCTGCCCGGGTTGCTGATTTCCATGTGCAAATCCTGATATTTTCCTGTGTCCCTGTTCTTTTCTCTGCTGTCCACTCAATATAATAGCTTTGCTCCTCTCTAAAGTGCCTGGATCTCTACAGATTAAGGGTGCTCAGCAGAAGCTATTATTATTGTGATGCTTTTATTGCATTGAGAGACTGAGATATTAAAGGACTTCTTCAGCTGAGGCTTTTAAAGGTAGAGAAGATTGGTCAGAGCAGGTTTGGGTGCAAACATCCACCCCAAGAGACCACCTGAAGCAGCAAAGAGCTGAGCTCATCTGCCTGGGTTGGAGGAGAGGCTCATGCTCAGACTGCAGATTTCCACCTGCAGCCTGAATGTCAGCTCTCCTCTGGAGCATCCTTGCCCACGGGAAGCAGGGATAAGCTTCCCTCACTCCCTGCCTTTGCAGAGGGTGGTGCTGAAAAGCAGGAGGTCCCACAGACTCTGTTCGCTGTGGGTAAAGCCTGTCCCACTCGGACAAAATCGTGCAGTTATTGGCTAATGGTCTTAACCAGGTTAGAAGTGTGCTCAGACCTGGGTGTCTCCTGTCACATCACCACCACCACCTCTGCTAGGGACAGGTCTTGTGGCAGAGCTGCTGCCAGGTCCTTTCTGGGACCATCAGCATGGATTAAGTGTCCCAGGCTAGCCAGCCATTCCCTAGGAGACTCGAGTCTGGGATGAAGGTTCTGCGAGATGCAAAAGCAAACGAGCACGTTCACATATCCAGGGGTAGTGACAAAATGGCTGCGTTTGAGCTGTGCCAATGAGGCGAACAGCAAAGGAAGGAAAAACAAATGTTGGCTGTTGGGGGACACGGGGAAACTATGCTTTTATCTGCTTTAAAATCACTCCGCTCTGTTTGGTTTTTAAATCTTCCTTCCACACTGGAGTCATTCTGCTACTACGTGCAAAGCTACCGAGGGAGCTGGGGGAAGAGGGAAAAAAAAATTAATTGAATCCTTACGTTTGAGTGATGGCTACTCTGAGAGCTTGTCAACCTGATGGTAAATCTTGGGGGTGTTAATTGCTTTGAAATCCCTTTCCTCTCGTC
Organism: Ifrita kowaldi; assembly: GCA_013398055.1. Lineage (NCBI taxonomy): Eukaryota > Metazoa > Chordata > Aves > Passeriformes > Cinclosomatidae > Ifrita > Ifrita kowaldi. Next base: position 28,375 of record VZRS01006938.1, read on the forward strand.
AGCAGTTCCCCACCTTCGCCGCAGTCCCGTCTCGCTTGTTTGCAGCCCGTGGTGAGCTGCCCGTGCACAGCTCTGAGCATCCAGGGGAGGCTCGGGGTGAGAGGGAGGGATGCCTTCTCCTTATTCCCTTTCCAATGGCTCCTGTTAGCTGATAAGGTTAATTGATTTCTTTTGCTTTAATTAACGAAATTCAATTTCCGCTTAATGAGAAAGATTTTGGTGTGACACGTGTAAATGGCGAAGTGAGGAGTGCCAGGCGAGAGGGGCGGGAGGGAGCAGCGTGTGTGTGGGCAGGCAGCCCAGGGGAGGTGGGCTCCCTCACCCTGGGCATCGTCCTGGTGTCCCCAGAGCGAGGTGCTGCGTGTTGTCGCGTCCTCTGCAGTACCCAGGAACGTCACCAAGCGTCCTCTGCCCTTGGGTGCAGCTTTGACCTGTTTGGAGAGAACCGAGCCTGGGATAGAATCCCAGAATGGTTTGGGTTGGAAGGGACTTAAAAGCTCATCCAGTTCCATCCCCTGCCATGGGCAGAGACACTTCCCACCATCCCAGGTTGCTCCAAGCCCCGTCCAACCTGGCCTTGGACACTTCCAGGGTCCAGGGGCAGCCACAGCTTCTCTGGGCACCCTGTGCCAGGGCCTCTCCACCCTCCCAGGGAAGAATTTCTCACAAATATCTGACCCAGCCAGCAGCATATGGGCTTCTTTTCAGGCCCTTGGCTTCCCTGTTTGTGCTGAAACTGGGATCAACAGGAGAGGAGGCTGGAGGGAAGGAGGATGGCAGAGAGAGAGAGAGTCACTTCTCATCAAGTTGATCAATCTTTCTGCTGTTGAAGCCTCTCAATGAGTTGAATGTGATTTTCTCTGCCTTACGCGCAAGGTGGAAGTCGATCGCTTTCAATTTTCAGCATGCAGAACTGGCACTCTGTCAAGCTCCTGCCTTGCATAACCATGATTGCTGCTGGCGACAGCTTCCAGCACACCCAGAGCCTTGCTGGGAGCGGGGCTGGGTGTGGGCAGCACCCTCAGCCTCAGCCGTGGGAGCTCCAGCCGGGGTGATCCCTCTGGTGACTGTGTGGGAGGGGCTGCTGGGAAGAGGAGGGTGGAATCTCTGCATGGGGCTGAAAAAACGCTGTGTTGGGCCGTGAGGGGACAGTTGTGACAGCACAATGTCCTGGGGTCAGCTCGACCACCCCAGGATGCCAAACCCAGAGCCCTGAGACCGTTGAGGTCACTGCACATCAGCCAAGGGCTCTGCAGCTCTGTGGACAGGGAATGGGATAGTGCTGAGCGGCATTAACCTGTCTGGGAATGTGGAGAAGCTCTTGCTGCCCTACAAATTCCCATTTCCCACGAACGAGTCCAAAGGGAGGATGCAACAGGCGCTGGCAGGGGGTTTGGGACATTGTGTGGGGGCTGTTGTCAGCAGCCCTGGGTGGGAGCGTGGCCCCGGAGCCTCCTGCCTGCCACAGGGGCCAGAGGCTGCAGATAACAGAAAGTGATTTCTGGTTTTAATTAACTGAGCTTTCATTTCAGGATAAACAAAGACCGTGTTTGTGTGCTGACAGCTGGCTGTCCTTCTGGGTCAGATAAGAAGGCAACTTATTGCCTCCAAGCTCTGGGAGGGACCAGGAGAGAGTCCAAGGAGCAGGAAACGTGAACAAATGCTGGGTGAACCTACACGGGCAGCCGGGCTGGGCTATTGTGTGTGTTCAATAGGGATTCTTGTGCCTATTCATCCTCCTGCCCCTGGGTAGGAGCTGCTATCCTGCCATTGTCCCAGCAAATCCCCAAACCAGCGGCGAGCGTGTTGTGGCGGCTGTCCAAGGTTTCCTCTGCAGAGGTGGAGTGTTCCCAGGGGCTTTGCTGGCTTTGGGAAGGATGGTTGCCCATCCCTGCGTGAGCTCCGTGATTTCTGAGTCTTGTGGTATCCCTGAGGATGCAAACGTTCCTGGGATGGGTTCCAGGGAGAGGAGGAAATTGCCCCAAGGCCAGGCACTGGTTTGCTTTGGCAGCCCCTGGGCTTGGCTGGAGCAGAGGCTCCTTCGGGCGGATCAGGCAGTGCCAGGGTAAATGCCAGGCTCCCCTAGTTCCGTATCCCCTCCGAGGGGATTAAAGTGTTCAAAGACCTGAGAAATGCCAGCATTTGCAGCCTCGTGCCCTAAACCAGACATTCCACGGGGAAATGGGTGCTCCCAGGCACCTGCTGCTGCAGGGAGGGAGGAGCAGTTACAGCGGTGGAGGAGTGGGAAACGCCTCTCCACGGCCGATGATTCAGAAATTCAGCCAGCCTCCGTGGCACCTCTCCCCAGGCTGGTGAGGAGAGGGTGCTCCCAGTGTGTGCTGCTGTTCTCTGCTCTGTTCTGGCTGAGCAGAGGCTGGGGAGAGCCGGATTTTGGTGAGGACGGGCACAGGGCACTGCTCCCTGTAGGTGCCATACCCACGTGTGGGTGTCTGTGTGCGCTTCTGGTGGATCCAAGCACCGGGACAGCACCTCCAGGTCTCTGCAGCTCTGCACAGGAGAAAGCCAACAGCTGGTTTGGCAGGGTCAGCAGATGTGCTGCACATCTGGGCGGGGGACAGGGAGCTGAGAGCCTCCTGCACTGCCTGAGAGCTCTGCAGGTGAGTTCAGCTCTTGTCTGAGATGCTGAAAGGAAGATGGTGCTGGATGTTTTCTCATCTAGAACGTTTGCAGGAGGTCTTTCGGAAGGTCAAAGTTTTCCATTACCTTTGTGAAAAATCCCAAAGCAAAACCTGAGGTTTTCAGGCTGTGGCTGTTGCACATCATCTGTTTGAAACTGAACTAGGAGCGTGTTCATTTCTTAGCTAATTTTTTACTCAACTCTTTCCTTGTTCTTTTTCACTGGAGAGACAGAAGTGAAAAAACTTAAATGACTTTGTGGGATGTGGAGGGAAAAAGTTTGGTTTTCCTTTAATCTTCAGCCATACAAGTTGGCAGTTTCAGTCCAGTTCCAGTCTTGGCACATTTTCTCCTTGTGCCTAATTTGAGGTGACCGCTGTAAGATCTGCTCTGGTTTCACATTCCTCAGCCTTGTGTTTTTGCACTTCCAAGACTGTGTGATGGATCTTAAGGAGTCTGCATTATACAGCCCTGTACCCATCTGTTGTCCTTACAAGTTAAACAGCCTGAAAAAAGAATGGATTAGAGCCTCAGCTCCTATAATGAAGCAGCAATTTGTCTCCAGATCCTGATCCAGGTGTAGCAGAGCTAACGAGCCGGCTGGCCTTGAGCATCAGAGAATGTTAAATACATTTTTTTTTGGTGGAGAAAAAGGTGGAGTGAGGAGGAGAGAGCAGCATTGGGAAGAGGGAGGGAGAGCAAAGGTGGGAGAAATTGGGAAGTGGGGTGGGGTTATCCCTGCTGACCACTGGTGGTGGAGCCAAGGCGGGTCTCTGGTCAGATTGGGCCTGGTGTCATCTCCAAGGTGTCTTTGAAGCAGTCGTTGACCATCCAGTGGTGCCACAGGTTACTGGAAACCTGGAGGGGAGGGGAAAGTCCTGCTAAAGCCATCTGGCTGCTTTTCCTGCGAGAGGATGCCAAGGCTGGCGTGGGCTGAGCCGCTCAGCGTCTCTCGCAGGGTGTGGATTAATGGAAGGGTCCCCCCAGTCCCTTCCTGCTGCCTTCCAGGAGAGCAGCAGGATTATTAAGGCAGGTAAAAAACGGTGGCGAGAAAATGAGAGGAGAAGGTCTCATTCCATTATGTGGGAGAAAATACTTCCCAATTAAAGAGAATGAGCTGAAAGTGGGATGTGTGGGGGGAGAGGGACGGGGGGAGTCGTGCAGCTCCTGGCAGAAACAGTCGCCTTCAGTGGGGCTGATTTCCTGGAGCAGCAAGAGGAGAGGATGAGGAGGATGGATGGATGGTTGGGTAATTTTTTTTTTTCTTATGGTGAGGAAGGTTTGGTTCTGAAAGCGAGAGGAGAGGGAGGGGAGGCCAGGTTGATGGAGATCACGTTTCATTCAATTTGGAGGAAAGGAGAGGGAGAAAAGAAGATGAGCCTGAAATGAGGCTTAATTTTAATGAAGAAAAATTCTCTGCTAAGTAAGGAGAGTTGAAAGGGAGGGGAGAGGAGGGTTTGAAAATGATAGGAGCCTGACACGCTATTGTGGTGGAGAGATTTCCTTTTCTTCTTTTCCCTTTGGTTGGAAAAGAAAAAAAGATAATAAAGACAGTGAAAGGTGGAGGAGAAAAGAGAGGAGAGATCTGATAAATGAGTTGCAACACCTGAGAAGAGGTGGCCTCGCTGCTGGGGAGGTGGCTCAGGGGTCCTGCTCAGCACTCCGTGGATGCAGATGGCTTTTCTCCCTGTTTATCCCCCCACGGTGTGCCAGGCCTGCAGGGGCAGGGCAGGGCTCAACCCAAGCCTTTTAATTGATTTTTTAACTCAGAAATGACTCCTTTAATGGGTACCAGAGGGGCTCGAAGCACCCCAGGGGCCACCTGATGGATGGGGCCACAAAGAATGATGGACATGAGCCCTTTGCTGCTGCTTGGGGTGTTCTCTCCTGCTGGGGGAGGATCTGGGGACTCGCTGCCAGCACCATGGTGGGAAGGACGGATTCAGCCCTGGGCAGCTGCGTGTTGTAGCTGGCACATTAAATTAAATCCCTTCCTGGCACCCAGGATGGATTTCTGGGCCCTTGGGACTTCGCTGTGCTTAGGATGTGCATTCCTGCTCATTCCCAGCTACCGATTTCCATTAGAAGAAGTTAAAAATACATTAATGGTGTCCTTTGCATTATTTTGTCTCCTGATTGCAGCACCTTGCGCACAACTGAGGCCCAGTCACTGTTGAGGGGAGGCTCAAAAGGGGTCCGGTGCCAGCTGCTGCCTCAGTGGGGCGGTTGGCAGCGCTGACCCCGTGGAACCCCTTCTGCAGAGGAATTTTCTTGCTCTGGGTGCTGGTTTGAACGCAGCAGGAACCTCTGTGGTGGCACAAGCCCTTCAGATATGCTGGAAATATTTGGCTGGGTGCTGTTGTCATTCTGGCTGCCCTTGGTTTGGTGGGAATTACTGGGTATTTCATAGATTCTTTTTTCCATCTGTTTCCCAGGTTTCTGCTCACTCCCCAGCTCTCCCGCCTGGCTTGTAGCTGGTGGGTGCACAGGCTGAGAGCACCCAGGGAACCGCAGTTAAAAGCTCATCTCATCTTCTGCACGACTCACGCTGCAGAACTTGCTTGGTTTAAGGCTTATTAAAAGAACAACACATCCTCTGGGGACAAAGAAATCCATCTCGTTTCCAAATGCTTTTGTGGGGACAAATCCACATGCTTGGCAATAGCAGGCCCGGGTGAAGCTCACATTCACTCGTTTGTTTCTTGCTCAGGTGACTTTGGCTTCATGCAGACTTCTTGTTCTTGATGAATAACACTTAGGTCTTAAAGTAGTATTTGTGTAAAGCTGCTGGAGAAATAGGAGGCAAATTGCCTGCGATTGCTGGATCCTAACCAACAAGCAAACGAGAGAATTGCTCCCTCCCCTGTCCAAGCTGTCACCTTTCCTCTCCACCCAAGTGTTTGATGGTGCTCCTGAGAGCAGGGAGATGGTGACGATTCCATTACCCACGCTCCATCATTTTTCCCCTTGCCAGGACACGGCTGAGTGGGGAGTGCCAGCCGGTTCTGGAGCAATTTCTGGAGGGATGTGGGGAGGCTCTGGAAATCTCTGGTTCTGCTCTGGTAAGATGTTGCCTTCCCTCTGATATGGGGCCTGAAATGGCATTAGGAGAGTAACTGATCTGTGGCTTCCGGGAGGTGGCTCTGAAATAGGCTCTGTAATTTCAGACTTTGGACCTTTTCTCTCCGTAATCCAAGGCTTAGATCCTTGATTTGGTGTGGATGAGTCCCTCCTGCTCCCCTCTTCCCCCCAAATCCCTTCCCTTTGAAATAACACCTGCTCATATCCTTGTGTCTGTCATGGGGAGGCAGAAAGATCTTCTCATCACGAGGAAACGTGGCTTGCTTCGATCCCCCCCACTGCCACACATCCTCTTCCAAAATACTGCATAATGTCAGACTAAATCCTTATCAGAAATTTTAATGAGCAAAATAAAACCTGAAATCTGTGTGATTAAAATCAAATCTTCCCTCTTCTGCTCTGCTGGAGCTGGCTGCCAAAACAGAGGCACAACGCTGACAATGGGAGGCCCCTTGTATTTAATTACCTCCGGCTTCATCGGCGCTTTAGTGAGACATCCTCTGGTCCCTGCTGGGGCTCTGGAGAACCTCAAAGAACAAACAGAGGGTGGTTAAAGTGGTATCCACTGAAATGTGCCTGGAGAAGCTGTGGCTGCCCCATCCCTGGAATTGTTCCTTCTAGTGGAAGGTGTCGCTGCCCATGGCAGGGGGATTGGAACAAGATGATCTTTAAGGTCCCTCCCAACCCAAACCATTCTGGGGTTCTGTGTTTGGCTGCTGCTCTGTGCCGCTGGAGATGACCCAGTTCTGGTTCCAGGGAGAGTCCAGTATCCCCAGAGGTCTCAGGGGACAAAAGTTGGCCAGTGTTGATCCCAGGTGTTGCTTTTTCCTTCCCCCAGCGATGGTCTTAATACTTGTGGAGGACTTTTCCATGGGTGGTGGCTGCTCCTGGCTGCCCCGAGGACACTCCATCTGTCCGCTCGCCTCTCTGCCAAATTCCTTCTGACTTCCTCTGTCAGCCCTGCATCACCTGTGCTGCTCAGGGCCCAGCTGTCCTTCCCTACCTCCTAGAGATCCCTTTTTCCTGCTTTGTCTGTCCTTGAAGACGCGTCACGTCCTTTGTGGTTGCTGCTGGGCAGATGCACACGGTACTACCAACTACCCTCATCCAAGGCTTCAGAGCCAAGGTGGGGCTCACCAAAGGGAGGAGAAGGAGTGAATGCTGGTGGCTCTTGCTCACCTCCTTAGTGCTGTTCCAGCTCCACATCCTCTCTCTGTGCATGAAAAATCACCTTTCAGGCCTTTTTTAAAAAAGATACAGTGTCTGTAGTGCATTTCGGCCTCCCTGGGCACTCCTTGCAGCTGACTTCCAGTCAGAGGTCCATGCAGTGCTGCAGTGAATTAATTGACTTCCTCCTCTGTTTCTTTCATTCCTGGATTAATTCCTTGAGTACCTTTTAAAATCACCATCTGACTTTCCCGAAGTCTCTTGAATTATGTCTTCACCCGTATCCTCTGTCGTTTGTCTCCTTCCAAGAGGCTGTTTCATTTCATTTGTCCTTCGAAGGAAGCGGGAGCATATTTCATGAGCCGGAGAATTGAATCAAATAGAAGAGAGCAGGGAGCACTCACCTGAGCTCAGACCTTTCCCCACCAGAAAGAGAAAGAGATAATTAAGAGATACTCAGGAGGTGCAGCCAGCCCGTGTTTCTGGCAGGAATCCTGACTGGGTATCTCTGTCTGCTTTGCCCAGAACGCAGGATGCTTAAATTATCATAATTTAATGGCAATAATACGAGTATCCAGATAGGAATAACCAGAACAAATTCTGGGAAGTGAACGGGAGAACTTTGGTTGCAATGACCTTGCCGTGTCTTAAAACCTGATAAGCCACGGTGACTTGAGCTGGAGAGACAGTAATGAGGGGAATATATGCAGATGGCCAGTGTCCTCCTCGGTTCCTGTGACATTGTTCCCAGGCAGGTGGACAGCGCTGCTGTCGTGACTTGTCTCGCGGACAGCTGGCGCTGAAACACTGGCGTGACAGTGGGACATCGACTCCTCGGTGCTCCTCCCCTTTCTCTTTCCTTTTTTGGTGTGGTTTTGAGAGGCAGGAGTAATTATGCCAAGATTAGAGTGTTAATCATCATTTGCAAATGGGGGAGTCGTTGTGAGGAAGCAATAATATATCGAGGGAAAGTATGGATTGACTGGCTTTGAGTCGGAGAGGAGCCGTGCAAGTGCCATCCTTCGAGCATACATCTCCTTGACCTCGTGAATGTGCTGTGCGATGCCAATGTCAGAAATCTGTAAAACTCATCTGAGAAATCCTGTTTTGATTAATGTCAGCCTGGCCAGACGTTCCCCCCTTCTCCACAACCAGCCGTGCAGTTTGCTGAACGTGCTGGGAGAAAAATACTCAGCAACTGGTTTGTGGCGCAGCTTGCTGCGCGCGGCGCTTGATGTTCTCCAAGACGTATCCTAGGAAAGTTGGCCTGGAATAAAGCAGCTCCTCTCAGAAAAGCATTGTGAAACTGGGTAGCAGAGCACAGTTCCGTGCCTTCAGTCCCCTTGGCTTTGTGGGTTTTTGCAGGAAACGTTTTTTAATGAAAAAAGAGCAGAAAAAGAGACGTCTTATTGACATTTATTGTCTATTTGCCCTCTTCCAGAAGTTAAGCTCTCTGGGACTGGAAATACGGATGCTCCCTGGAGGACCAGCATCTCCTTCCTCCTAATTTCATTTCGTTTGACAGTAATAAAATATAAACCCAGAATTAAATCCATATTAAGAGATACAGCTCCACAAAGTCACGGGGGCTGTTGAATTAAGGTCTGGCCCTGCCTGGTCCTGAGTGCCTTTCCTTTCCACTTGGCTGCAGCGAGGGCTCGAGAGTTTGCAGGCTCTCACGTGGGATCCTCAGCATCTTGCAGAGTTGGGGCTTTTAATTTTGCAGATCATCAAAGGCAAACCAATCCATCAATTATCAACGCTCCAGCTTGCTGCTGAGTAAATGAGAGTATTACGGTATATCAATTAGCAGCATCGGATGTCCTGAAATGATAACAGAGGAGCTTTGCAGGCATGCTTGGCATCCCAGGCTGCAAAGCGAGAGAGCAGGTGCCAGGATGTGGCAAAAGGTGGTGGGATTTTGGCTGTTGGGGAAGGGAGGATGTTGGATTTGGGAGTTTGATTTCATGGGGTAAAAAAGAAAGGGATGCTCCTGGGTTGGGCCAAATCCCATCTCCTGTTCAAGGGTTGTAGCTCTTGCGTGTGGTAGGTGGTTGTGGTGGCTGACTGCTGAGAATCTAACTGTATTTGGAATGGAAAGAGATTTGGGATGTTTGGGAGGTTTTTAAGGTATTTGCTTCAGTAATTATAGATCAGTAAAAAATCCAGCTAAAGGAGCAACACTCCTGACCTCGCACTCTGTGCCCTCTTCCCCCTCTTTTCGTCCACGTTCAGGGTGTGACCTGAACAGGCTCATTGGAAAGGTTCCTGTGGATTGTCCGCAGCTGCAGGAGCCATCCCTAATTCCTCAGCATCTGTAGGGGGAGCATGTGTATGGCACAACACCGGGTCCTGGTCCCTCCACAATTCTCAGAGGTGGTTTGTCCTGCACCCCTCAAGTTCATCACCAGCAGGCTCTCGTTATCTGTTCAGATTGATGCACTTGTACTCCTTTTCTTTATTTATCTTTTATTCAGCACATTAGGTAGAGCTCAGTGAATAACACATTTTTCTGCTCATTTGCTGGATGGCAAAATTCCTTTAAAAAAAAAAAAAAGGGAGGGGTGGAAAGCTCAGCCCCACTCCCTGCAACCGCCACTGTTTTGTTTAGATTTCATTTATTTAAATATATTCCCAGAGGGTTTGAATAAAACAGAAGGAAACCTTCTGGTGATGGGCCTTTGAACTGAATGCTCTGCATGTTTTCATGTTTCAGCATCTTTTGAAGTTGTTCAATTCTTCCCCTTTCTGAAACAATCCAGTGGGTTCAATCTGAGAATTGTTTGGGGGTCACCAAACTTTTGGTTTCTAGAGAAAGATTTTTTGATAGTTTAGGTTTCTCTTCCTCCTAGTTAAGAAAATGAGTCTTGCAGCCTTTCATGACATGGGGATGGAAGGATTTTGCCATTTTAAGTTTGTGTTGCTGCTGCAAGGAAATGTGGAATGCAACCAAAGTTAATAGGGAAGGGTCTGGAGATCCTATAAGGAGTGGCTGGGGGAACTGGGAAGGCTCAGCCTGGAGAAAAGGAGGTTCCAGGGGGACTTTCTGGCTCTTCCCAACTCCCTGACAGGAGAGGGCAGCTGGGGGGGAGGTCGGGCTCTGCTCCCAGGGAACAGGGACAGAACAAGAGAAGATGGCCTTAAATTGTGCCAGGGGAGGCTCAGGGTGGACATCAGCAGGAATTTCCCCATGGAAAGGGTGCTCAGGCCTTGGCAGGGGTGCCCAGGGAGGTTTGGAGTGCCCATCCCTGGAGGTGTCCAAGGAAGGCCTGGATGTAGCACTCAGTGCTCTGGGCTGGGGACAAGGTGGGGATTGGGCACAGGTTGGACTCGATGGGCTGGGAGGGCTTTTCCAATGATTCCAAGAGCGATGATGTGGATGTTAATTTAGCAGCTGCTGCCTTAATTCCTCAGATACATTTTTCAAACAATTCCCCCTTGAATTCCTCTCACCAGTGGCTTTTTTAACATCACCCTTTCCGTGGGGAAATGGAATCACAGTGGCTGAGCTGCCCAGCCTCACACTGTGACTCGCTGGGATGAAGTTGCTTCGGTTTGCATCCAGCTGTTTGCAGTGAGGAGGGATGTGCTGAAGTCAGCCTGGGAGGATGTTTTGGGACCTTCATGGTGACCTGTGCTGGGCTGGCAGAAGCTGATGCTCCCTCTTGCATGTCCAAAGGCACCTGGCAGCATCTCCCGGACTTGCTGCCTTCTGCCTGGCGTGCAGTAGCCTTAAATATTCCTGGTGTGTGATATTTTTAAGGAGTATTCATACAGCACTTCTCTTAACAGCTACAGCAGTGCACCTGAGGGATTAGAGCTGATCTTTGTCACGAGTGTTTAGTGCTTGATACACATGTTTATTATATATTTCAACTAAATTGGAGTCAATAAACTCTCTGCATAAATATAATGTCTCTGAACAAAACACACATCCCCTCCCCAAATAGGCCATTTGCTATGCAGGAGCTCTAAAGGGTTGCAGGGGTGTCTGATTCTTACTTCTGTTGTAATTGGCATTAAAATATAATACCCTTCCTTCAAAGAGAGGCTCCCATACTGTGAAAATGCCTTTGCTGTCCAGGCAGGGGCCAAATAATAGCAAATTATAAGCACGGAAAATATTTAGAACAAAAAAAAAAAAAAAGGAAAGAAGAGGGGAAAGAGGACTCCAAATTATCAGAGCTGATCCATAGCTTGCAGTCTCGTACAATTTGTCTTTTGAATACACCATACGAACCAGCTATGAATAAAATCAGCCAATTTAACCCAAAATCAATGTTCTTTTGTAGAAGTGCTTAAAATCTAAGTGGAAGGGAAAGCTTTGAAGCTGCCTATCCCTTGGTAAACGCCGCACTTACTCCCCGTTTGATTTTAGCAGAAAATCCTTCCGTCTCCCAGTGCCCGGCACAGCACCTTCATTAGCAAATCTGATGAGTAATTAGCAAATGTATGGAAAATGGCTAAATTTTTTTTTTTTTTTTTTAAAGAAAACAATGTTTGTTCTTTCCGTGGTTGGCACACAAGGCTTCCATGAGCCTTGCTGCAATGAGGTTGTGTCCCAGCTCCCTTGGAGCCTTGTGGCCCGACGGGGAATTGCTGGGGACACGTGTCCCCTGGCAAGGGCCACGCGCGCCTTGCAGGAAGCACGGAGCTTCCTTTGTCTGCCTGGTGCCTCCAGGGAAAGCCCATTGCTTCTCCACCTTGGGAGAGCTGCCAAGGCTGGGAGCGCTGGCAGCCGTGTGCTCCTCGGCAGGTTGGCAGGCTCGTGTCTCCATGAGGGATCCGGGCAAGCCAGGTTGGCTCCCGCTGCCGGATTAGGGCTGTGGCGCGATAAAGACGTGCAAAGTGTTTCCCTGGTCTCCTCTGGGAAGGGAAGCTCCCGGTCCCCGGGATAACGGCACCATGGAGGTGCTGCTTGTGCTGGTGTGGCTCTCCTGGCTCCAGGCCATTGTCCCCTTGGCTTCGCTCCTTGGCTCCTGCTAGTTTTATCCAAGCCAAATTTGCAGCCCAGGCAGGAGACGAGTCCCTGTGCAGTGCAGATGGTTGAAACCCCACTGAATGAGATGTTTAGAAATGAACGGGATGTCACAGCCAAGGAATTGAGCCTGACACATCACCATGGAGGTGCCCAGTGACCCCACATTCTCTCTTTTGAATCCCAGTCAAGAGTGCTGTGATTCAGCAGCTGTGATCTGCTGCTTGGAGGATTAAAAGGCTGCTTGGGTCTCACCAAAAGGATTTTGCCCATTTTGCTATCATATCTTGGCACCCCAGGCTTCCAAATGTGCTTTCTTTCCCCTAAAGGAGATCCCAACCCGACTGGGGATGAGACCAGGGAGCCTAGGTGATGTGTCGGGCCTCGCTGGGAGGCCGTGGCAGAGCAGAGAGTGACACCTCTTATCCGAAATCCCAGACCCTGTTTCCATCAGTAACATCTCTGCTCTTCCAACCTCTTCCAGCTACTTCTTATACTGAGGTCGTCAGGGCCTTTGCATGATTGAATTACAGGGTCAAAGGTGGAGCTCGAGCAGGTTCATGAGATGGTTTTTTTCCTTCTGTGGTGTCAGGTCTCCCGAAGATTCACGTTTGGTGAAGTGAAGTCTTGGGGGTCAACTAAGCAATCTGCAGTCCTGAGGGGGAGGTGGTGGACCTGCTCTTGTCAGTCCTTAGGTATCAATTACTGAAGTGAAAGGTTTTGTTCTCCCCCTTTGTTTTGATCAATTGTTGATAAATAGCTCAGTGCTTGTGATGGATGTTGTGATCAGAAGTTTGAACTTGCCCCAGGCCTGTCAAATTTGATGTATCTCAGATGTCTGCACTAATTTATACAAATGCTTTGCAGTGCTGGAAGAAATCAAAACCTTGGAAGCACAAGAGTTTGCCCAAAAAAAGGAGCAGCTTTTCTTTCTTGTCCCCAAAGACCTTGTGTTATTTCAGGTAAATGTTAAGTTAATGCCTGGGGACCCCAGCCCCAGTCGGGGTCCTGCAGCCCAGCTGTTATACCCAAGCACAGGAAGTCAGATTCTTTCTTTCAGAAAGCTGATTTCAAAATAAACACAGCTCTTGAAGAGGAAAAAGGGAAATATCACAGTACCCTGACTCGCAGAAGGACGTGCAGGTGGTTGATAGTGTGGCCATGAGTGTAACCTGGTCACCTGCATCTCTGTCTTCACTAATCTGCTGCTTTCATTTCCCAGGCTGGCATTTCAAGCGGGTTAAACACAGAAATTCAAAAGCAGCTCTTGCTAAATTCCCTAAATAAAAACATTTTGTGGCTTAGCCTATTTATAGCTGGCTGAGTGAAGGCAGCACTCAGTGAGAGGGACATCAGGAGGTTAATACGCGTGCAGCTGGTTTGGCCAATTGATTTTTGTGACCATTAAATTCCACTTCTGAGAGCCTTGCATACACATTTCAGTTGATCCATCTTGGACGGCGGAGTGCTCCAAAGAGTGCTTGAAGCTTTGTTTTGCCTGGTTTACAGGAATGAAGGTGTTGCTGGTGTAAGGTGCTGCAGACAAACACACAAGGGTTTGGGTTTTGTTTTTTCTCCTCGTTGTTTTTGTGTTTTAATTGGCTGGCAGCTCTCCCCATGTCTCCCCCGGCCCAGTCCTTATTTAGTTCAGCGTGTAATTCCACACACAATGCGCACACGCTGAGGTGTGGTTTCAAGGTCTTCGCGTGTTTAGCAAATATTTCAGCCGAAACGATCTGTTCAGCTGTTACATTGATTGCCAAGATTACAGCACGACAACAAACATTATTTGGGGGATCGGAGATGAAATTACAGCCCACTCTCGGCGGCGTCTGCAGCGAGGAGCAGATGCACCGTTAATTTGGTGCTGCAATGGCCATTACCCGGCGCAGCGGTGTGGGATGCCGCAGCATCCAGCCAGCCCTGCCTGCCGGTGCTGCCACGGAGCTGCAAACCCCGCAAGGATCCGCGCCATGCCAGGGCCTTTTCTGACGGCCGAGGGCTGCAGTGGTGGTGGCCAAAGCAGAACAGGTGGTCGAGGTTGGCAGAGTTGTGTTGGACGGTTGGGATGCAGAAAGTGGCTCTGGAAACGGCGACAGATCCGCAGCCGGTCTGTGGAGCGCGGGGTGGTGGTGCTGGCCACCGTGCAGGCTGGGTTTTTCCATGAGAGTCTTGGACCAACGCAACAATGGTGTGACCGTAAACCTGTTTGTTTTGGAATGAGTAGCGATGGGCAAATGGGGTGTTTGCTCCATAAGCTGGCATAGGGTCCGCTTTGGACAGGATGGGGCACATTTGTGTTAGTTTGGGACTCAAACTTTTGCTGGAACCCAAATCCATCGGCTTGCAGATTGCCTGTGACTCAAGCTGGTGGAGGAATTGGGCTGTGGCTTGTGAATTCCATCCCTGCAGGATGTGTGAGTGCTGCTGGCACTTTGACCTGGGAGATGAGCTGGAAGCAGCACCGAAGGCAGCAGGAACCCATCTGCTGTGACCCAGCCTGCCTCAGTTTCCCCATCTGTACAGTGGGGAGTGTCCTGCAGGTGTGCAAGGGGAGCCCTGTGGAATGTTAGCGCATTGTGACATGTGGTATTAGGGCTTGAGGACCCATGGCACCAGGGAGGGACCATCTGTGAGGGTGAGGAGAAGGCAGCAGCGTTCTGCCCCGTGTCCTCGTCCCTGTGAGCGCTCCCCATGCAGCTGAGCAGGCTGTGGAGAAGGAGGATGCTTCCTTCAGGGAGAGGAAATGTGACTTCTGTGCCGTCCTTCCCCACGGCTCTCGCTGCGGTGCCTCCCCTCAACGCACGCGTTTCACCTCCCATCTGCAAAGGGTAAAATATCTGCTCTAACATGGGAAGCTGGTGCATGCAGAATGAGGTCACTGCGCTTGATCTCATCATGAACACTTTTTTTTATGGTTGAAAGGTGAATATCAACTGTGTAGTGGCCACCGAGGAGCTCAAAGGAAGGAAATGCAGCCTGATATACGGCACTGCCTTGAAGTTTGGGGCTGGGGCTCTGCAGTCCCAAGGACAAGGCTGGTAGAGGACTCTCTGACCTTGAACGCTCTGCTCTGTCCTGCCTGATGCTCCCGGGAGATTTCTGGCAGAGGAAAACAGCCCAGCCAGAAGAGTTGATTGAATGACATTTCTGTCCTGATGCTGGCTACGGGGTCACCCTTCTTATTAAAGTTAGGGTTATTGATAGCTCTTCAGGAGTCTGTATAGAGTTAATAAGTGGTTAGCAGATGTTAGAAGCATATTGCAGATATTAGTGGTAGATTGGGATAAATCCATCAGTGGATGATGCTGCTGGTGGCTACAGACATGAGCTGAGCGCTGCCTCATCGGCTGAATATTCAGCAATCCATTACCTGTTAACTATTTGCCTTTATTAAGCCTTGTTTAACTCTCTGTTAGCCAGCCAGAGCCCTTCTCTGGGAAATTTGGCCTGAAATAGCACCAAGTCCACAAATCTCTCAACATCTCTGCCAAAATCTTGGCTAGAGAGTAATTTGTACATCTGATTTGTGCCTTTGCTTTAAATCCCTCTCAGAGCAACTTCCTCAGCCCATTTCTCCAATTTATTAAGCCACTTTGTCCTTGGAGTGGTAGAGGCACAAAAAGGTGATCAAAGAGGAGGTGGAAGATCAAATATTAAATTTCTGAATGTTTTCTGCTAAGTGACAGCGAGGGAGCCAGGAATTGAGTGTCCAGTATTGCCGCTTTCAATGGCTTTCTCTTCCAAATGTCACCACGTGAAAATAAAACCGAAGGGAAAGGGAAAAGCCAAACAGCAAGAGGGACACATCACAGCTAAATGACACACCCCCCGAATGCTGGAGTGGTTTCACTGGCTTTTATGGGAGCTGCTCCCATCTCGGCAAAGTTAATGAGTAGCCAGTTTTCACTGCCTGCTGGGTAATGTCAGGTCTAAAATACAGCAAAGCCTGTCTGAGGCAGCCACTCAAGGGAGCAACAAATACAGGTTGCAGGCAGAGACGGCTCAGAATTGCTCTCCATGGCCCTGGTCCTCTGCAGTGACCAAGGAGCTTGTCTGCTGAGCGGGGAGAGATGACAAAAGTGGTGTGGAGCCGTGTCCTTTGCTAGGCAGGGAGGTGTTTCTGCTTTTCTCTGGTTGCCTCTGGCTCTTGGTGGCCCTGTCCCTCCATCCTAGTGGAGATCAGTGTGAGGGTGTCCCTCACAGGGCTTCTTCTGCATTGTCAAAATCTTCAAGCATTTGAACCCCTCAGTTTAGGCTTGATTTGGGATTTGCACGGAGTAGGAAGCCAGGGGAAAATTCTGCTGTAAAATTATCTGAAGTGGTTATGCAATTATTATAGACCTGCTACTGACATTTCTGATTTCCTTTGTCTCCTACCAAGCTGGCTCGCGTGACCTGGTCTGCAGCTCAGATTTCTGCTCTATTGTCAGTTTTATCTCTGATTAAGCCAATCATGTGCAGATGAACCAGCGTGACCCACACGGTCCCATCATTTCCCAGGGCACACCTGGCTCCCGCGCTGTGGCTCAGTGCTGACCCTCCTGAATCACTGGTGGGCTCTAATTACCTGTGGTGTGGCCAGATGAGATGTATTTGGGAAATTGATAGCTTGGCATAATCATGAATTTCTTGTAGCTTGGTGGAGGTGGGATGAGTTGTAGGTCAGTCCCTCTCCCTGCTCGAGGAGGGCAGTGGAGGAGCCTGCGTGTGGATGGGATTGGACTCAGCTTCCAAGAGAGGAACATCTTTGTCCCACAGCCATTTTGGTAATCCTGCCTGGGGTTTTTAGCATCTCTGTGCAATGTGGGGGTGCTTTGCACCTTGGGGATGTGTTCCCTTGCACCTGCATGCAGGATTTGGTGTCCCAGCAGAGAAGACTCTCTAGAGGAGAGCCCGCAGGTGGTGTTTGATGTGTCCTGGTGGGATGGCGGGGACTGGGGATGTTTCCAGGGGACAAAACCCAGGCAGTGGCTGCTGACACCCCGGTGCTCATAAAATGGAGCTGGGAGCAGAGGTTTGCCAAATGTTGCTTGTCCTTCACCCAGGAGGAGGAGGAGGAGGTTTCCTCTGGCCCAGCTGCTGGTCCATCTGCATTTCTGCTGAATAACGGAGCCGGCATGGGGGAGCGTGGGTGGTGGAATGTCGCCCGTTTCCATGGCATCTAAGTGCTTCTGCGACGCTCCAGCTCGGGAAATGGGTCCGTGTTATTATTCCCATTAGAGAGATGGGAAACTGAGGTGTGGGGAACTCGGGAACCAAGTTGGGCTGAGTGATGCTGTCGCTGTTTTGGGGACACGCAGCTCTGAGTGAAGGACTTGGGAGAGCTGGGTGCTTTGTAGTAGAGGGCTGAAAATCCAGGGATGTGCTTTTGCCATTTGAAACAGGTATTGAAGCTCAGATAGGAACTTTCAGAGTTGTTTTTAGGGCTGCAGTTGTTTGTAGTAACTGCACTGCCCTTCTCTGGCTTTTTAAGCCGTGTTGTGCCTTTTGTGTTTGCTTTCATTTGTTTATTTATTTATTTTGAGAATCCCCACTTCACAGAAGGGATCTGCAGTGAAGGAATTAGTGGCCTGTCAAGGCAATTTCTCACCCTCTTCACCCAGGACATCTGGTTAGTTTACATAAGGGATACTTCAAAAAATAATTGTTTAGAGCCCATAATTCATTTATTATTCACTTCAAAACATTTGTGTTTGACTTTGCCTCTTTTGAGTTTTCTCAAGTCTTAGGCAGTTGACATTTACTGGAATTATTTTGTCCCTAATTACCTCTATTTTTGATGAAAGAGAATTAAAAGCATAATCAACATCCCCAAAATATCTGAAGTCAGACAATTGCAGAATGGGCTCATTCCCAGCAATCCTATATATCATAAAGACAGCTTTTTTTTTTAATCTTCTTATTTCTTTATTTATACAAAGCTCATTGTGTAATTTACTTTAGCATTTTGTGTACATCTTTCATCTGTTTCTCTACCACATTCAGGATGTTTATATTGAATTTCATGCTCACTTATGCCCAGGCAGAGTTTTTGCTTAACTGACTGACACAGCTTTAAGAACCATGGATGGTTACATATTGTGTTTCCAATTTCACTCGCTTTTTTTATTATTATTTTGAGCCATTTCCAGTCATTGTAGCGTGCCACCAGCGTATCGCACAGGCTCTGTTTTAAATACCCGTGTCTTGTTAAAAATAATAAAGGTTTAAAGTGTTATTCTTGCAGGATCTTTAGCTGGTAATGACCTTTCTATTGCCCAGCGCTGAGGTAAAGGAAAGACACGGTGATTCTTTATTACCAGAGGAGCCTAACTAAGCTGCAGTTGCCAATGTCAAATTGCTTGTGAGCTGTTTGACCTCCTATTTACTTCTAATTCCTGCAAGCTGTTAGTAAGAGCTGCACTAAATCAACCTGTCATTGGATTTCGCCTTTTGCAACCGTCACTGGAAGATTTTATACTTACGAGCATCGCAGAGGAACTGCCTGAAACGGCTTGAGAGAGAGTATTGGAGTTTACAGTGAATGTGGGAGTGTTTGGGGGTATAAATGGTAGAAATTATAGGGTAAGGTCTATGGGAGGGGAGAGGAGCTGGTGCTTCTTACACCGGAGAAATGTGGGAAGCAGCAAGGGAAAACATGGACCTAAAGCAAGATGTCACCTGATGGGACTCCACATTTATTCTCGCTCCGTGGTTCCGATTACGGATTTACACAATTTGTTCTTTCCCCTAAGTGCTGGAGCTGCAAAATCAAGCTGCATTCACCCTGCTTCTTAGCTCATCACTAATAATAAAGATCCTTCACCGGGAGTGGAGTTGACAGTTGTGCTGAGGACAGTCATCGCGGGGGCCGCACGGCGAGCGAGGACGCGTTATTGTTCGGTGTGAACCGCTGTTCCCACATTGTACAGCTCCTTCAAAGGCTCTCACAACGCTGCTCAGTTGTTCAGCTTCTCAATACCTCTGGTAGGGAGCTGGCGTTCAAGGTTTCCTGCAGCGGGGGAAACGGAGGCAAAGGAAGGATGAAAAGGGAGATGGGAAACAAAGAGGTGATCGTGATTCCTGTCTCCCAGTGGGGTGCTGGGACTTGCTCCATAGGAGACTTAGTCCCGAGCTCTGCTGTTGGAAGTGTCTTGATTCCCCTCTTTTGCAGCAGAAATGTGAGTCTGAGGAGTGCTCGTGTGTTCTGGTGTGTGGGTGCTGGGTAATGGCACCAGCAGCTTCCCCTGAGCAGCTTTTCCTGAGCATTTTTAAGAGCCTGGTGCTGTGCTGATGAATCTGCGCTTGCAAAATAGCAGCAAAAGGTGTTACACAGAAAACTGCCTCTATTACAGTATTTACTGATCTATGTATGTATAAAACCACTGCAGAAGGCAAAGCCATAACAGGGCCCTTTAACAGGTATTTATGGCCAGGTTCTGCTGTAGCGTTGTTCCCATTCCTCTTCCTGTCTCCCAGGAGTGTTTTTCAGACACAGTTCTCCTTGGAAAAACAGCCCAGGGAGCAGCGTGCTTCATCTTGGCACGGTCACTTGGCTGGATTTTGGGTGCAGGGTTTGTCTGCTCCAACAGGAGGAAAATAAGTACTTTTGGGAAACCTCTGTGTGCAAGGTCTGCTTCTTTCACAGCATCGAGAGGAGACCAACAAAAGGCAGAGCTGAATAGCAGATAAGGCTGGGAAGAATAATTCCTGACCTGTTCCATTGTGAAGATAAGTGAGGCATAAAACTGGGTCCGTATTTAAGTCTGAGGGAGAATTGGTTTCCAGGGATAAGGCCATGCTCTGGCCAGCACCTACCGAAGTGTTGCTGTCTCCCCTAATTGGGCTGTTAAACCTGAGGGGAGCAAAAACGTGGTAATGACTTTGCTGGAGACAAAGCTGGAGAGAGGAGGAAAGATGGGGGAAACGTCTCAGCAATCTGTGACCGAGTGCTTAGCACCAGGTGCTTGGATGTGGGGAAGCTGAGGGTGAGATCTGTCTCCAAAGAGATGGCAGCGTTGTGAAAACACTCTGAAGTAAATCACCTCTCCCTAAGCAGAGCCAGCCCCCATAAATCAACAATAATATCTCAGCCCTCTCTGAGTGCACGTCTGAGACACTGCACTCAGCTCCAGTCACCGCGTTACGAAGGAGGAAATTACAGAATAAGAGAAGGTGAGAATTAGGGCAATAGGACCAGAGCTCTGTGAATATCAGATTTTTTTTTTCATAGTACTTCTGGACAATTGGGGTCAGATTGGTTTTGATTTTTTCTATAAAATCAAAGTAACACCCAAAATGAAATATCAGACAGTAGGGGGGGAAAAAAGCCAAAATGGTTTGAAAAGAAATCTTGCCCTTCTCCAGGCATGGTTTTTATATTTCTGGAAGTCAAAACCCATTCAGTGAGCTTGGCATAGTTTCACTCAGAGTTTCAGCAGAGCCAGGGTCAGATTTCTGGTGGTGCCAGTTCTCCCTGGCTTGGACTCCAAAGTACATTGGAAAAAGGGCAGTGCATGGAGGATCAGGCAAACCTGAACCTTCTCCTCTGTGTAAGATGAAAAGGGAGAGAACAGCTGCTGGATGCTGTGGCAGAGGAGAGCAGGGCTGGCTGCTGCTTTGGTAGGAGTATCTTCACAGGAAAAGCTGGTTTGGGCTGCAAGGGGGTCACACAAGGCAAGAGCAAAGGAGAATATTAAAAGCTGATTTGGTGCACGTTGCTGGTCATGACTTTCAAGTAAGATACAAAGACATTAAGTAAGGCATGAAGTGCTGGAGTTTGTCCAAAGAAGAACAACAGAGGTGGGGAAGGGTCTGGAACACAAGTCCTACGAGGAGTGGCTGAGGGAGTTGGGGAGGCTCAGGGGAAACCTCTTCACTCTCAACAACTGCCCAAGGGAGGTTGGAGCCAGGCAGGGGTTGATCTCTTTTCCCAAATAACAAGTGACAGAGCAAGAATAGATGGCCTTGAGAGGAGGTTTAGATTGGGTATTAGGGAAGATGTCTTCACCAAAACGGATGTCAGGCATTGAACAGGCTGCCCAGGGTGGTGATGGAGTCCCATCCCTGGAGGGATTTAAGATACGTGCATGTGGCACTTGGGGGCACGATTTAGTGGTGGCCCTCACAGTGCTGGGGTAACAGTTGGACTCGGTGATCTCAGAGGTCTTTTCCAACCTAAATGGTTCTATGGTGAGCATTTCTTAGGAAGACAGACTTGCCCCAGGGGTTTTCCATGGGGCAGCTTGACTCCTCTGGTCATATTTAACCTGGATGAGTGGCAGCAAAACCCAAACCCTGCTGCTCTGGGGCCTGGGGCTCTGTGGGTTTCTTAGCAGTGAAGGTGGGAAAGGCTCTACCACTGAGTGATCTGTTCATAATAAGGTTCCGTTATTAATGCTCGATAATGACCTTGCTGGGGCACAGTTGAGTGCCTTGTCATCTGTCCTGATCTTATTAGAGGCGTCTGCGGGATTCGGTGTGTGCCGGGTTCCTCTTTATCTCGTTGCCATCAATACCGCGCGCAGTCGTGAAGGCCCCATTCCCAAGGGCCTCCGATATGTCTAAAACCCTCTTCGTGACTTGCTATTTTAAGAGTCACATTTATAAGAAAAAAACCAGACAGTTGCAGTAGACCAACAATGTCTTTCCTATCACCAGCAGATATATCAGAGATAAAGTACCCTGGCTCATTCCTTTTGCTGGTGCCACGCAAGGGAAGGAATCCTGGTGATTCATGGGCTGGTGGTGGCTGTTGGCTCCAAGGCCTACTAATCACAGGTATTAATGGAGCCAGCTGGAGAAGTGGGTCAGTGCTCGGCCTGAGTTAGGAGCAGAGCATGTCACCAGGAAGAAAAACGAGGGGAAAGCTCAGAGATGATGTTAGCAGAGGGATTTCTGCAGTCAGAGCCTGCAGGAGAACTGAGAGGAGAACACTCTGGTGTCTCCAGGGCAGATATGAACGAACATCTTGTGCTGCTGTAAATGGGTGAGAGTGAATTGCTTGCTTGATTGTAAATTTAAAAAGATAGCGTGTTTCTATCAATAACCAGAGGCTTAAATAATAGACTTTGGTCTGACTACCAATCTCCTTTCCCCATTTAGGGAGAAAGTCTCTTAGAGCAGCGGGGACAGTCTCCACGCAACATCTTGTAGTTCTATCTATCACCTACCTTATCAGTGGGTGTACTACAACTTCTTGTTCCAAGTCAGCTTTTTCTTTGTCTCTTCATCCTCTTCTTGACTTGTATTTGAGGTTTTTAAAATATTACTTCCAGGCAGGCAACACGATGGCTCGGCGTTGCTCAGATCCAGCCATTGCAAAGGAGCTAGAAGCAATGCCGTGGGTGTTTGCGTGTGTGGAGAACAGGATCCGCACTCGTGTCCATCCCAGGGTGGCTTTGGGAGGTTCTGGGGGTCTAAAAACGCTGAGTCTTTCTCCTTTTAGCTGCTCCTTTGTCTAAAAGGGCTCGGTAGCATTCCCAGCGTTTTACCTGCGGAGTGTTTTGTGTCCCGTCACTGGCTTTCCGCCGAATTTGTTGAAGTGAAGGAAACCCATATGGCGGGGCCTTGCTGCACACTTGGAAAATGGGATTCCAACCAGGAGCTCTCCCGTTGCTGCCTCAGCCGAGCCATTTTGTGCCCTGCTGCCACACTATTAAAATAAGCACGAATTGAGAATTAGTGCAGCACAGTGGAAGGGACAGGCAAAACAAGTCCGAGGCTCCAAACAACAAATTATTCTTGAATCAAACATCTCATTAATGGCTGCAGTGTCGCCACTCTGCTTTGCATAATTAAGTTTCATGGGGCGTTACAATTAACAGTTGTGCCGCAATGTAGGTAGGAACAATCTCCCGTTTATTTACCCTGGCTGTATCTGAAAGTGCTGTGTGGTGAATAAGACGCATTTACAAGTAGATTAGGGTGCATTCTGGGTCATAAATTGAGTAAGGCTGTAATTGCTTTCCAACAAAGGAGAGCTGCAAATAAGACAGGCCTCCTCTCTTTTTTTTTTTTTTTCCCCCTCCTGAAACCCCTTTTTTCCTATTGATGTGTCTGAAAATTCTCATCCCCAGCTAAATAACACAGTTATGGCATTGAAAACCTTGTAGAAGCTTTTTCAACTTGACAGCTCCTACTCTGTAATATTTCAAGGCATATTTTCCCCCTTCTTCTTCTCCCTTCTTGAGTCTCTGCTGCGGAGAGTTGTTTTAAAACCACATATTCTGGCTTTGTATATTATCAGTCAAATATCCGCATGTGCATCCACGATGGGGAGGGAGAGAGGGGAGATGCTTGGGTTTCAGGCACTTGGAATTAACTGGGAAAGAAGCCAAAATGTCATTAGAAGCACTCGGATACGGCAGAATGCGAAGCACCTCCAGTCTATATTCAGATACGAAGGCAGGCCCAGGAATTAAACATTTATCAAGGCTGGGGGATTAAAGCCTGACCACAAATACTCTTCTTGGTGAAGGGCTTTCCCTGCAAGGAAGGAAGGATCCAGAGCGTTAGCAATGCCAATTGCAGGCTGTTGAGGAGCAGGAGAAGCTCTCGCCGCCTAGAAACTCTCTAGGCCAAATGAGCTTTTCTTGCTTCAAATATTTCTTAATCGTACTTTCTTATAGGATTATGAAGAGGCTGGTGGAGAATGTTAAAAAAAAAAAAAAAAAATTGGGTTTTTTTCAGCCTCGCGAGTATTTCTCGGGTGGTTGGTAAGACTTGGAGCCGGAGTAGCTCAAAAAGGGAGAGAAAGATTCAGCTCCCAACCAGATCTGTTCATCGTTATACACTTAAGGAAAAGCTGCCATTTCCTGCTAAAAACCCATTTGTCTTGCAAATTTCTATAATGAGCAGATTTTGGAATAAATACCATGTAATCTGCAGTGACAGTTCTCTCATTTCTTTTTTATTAGTTCAATCTTCTCAGCATCTGAAACACGTAGCAGCGGAGTCTCAGAAGAGGTTTAGGCAGCTCTGTGGGAGTTATTTTAACACCTTGGCACACAACTCTGCCACTCGCTCTCCCATGGCATCGCTCCCCTCTCCGTTACCTTCCATTTATTTATTCAATTGTGTGTTTTAACAGCATCTGTCCATAGCCCCAGGCACCCTTTAAGTCATTTAGAGCACACGCAGCCGTGCATTAGCCAGACATGCCCCGTCCCACCATCCTCAATTCCTACAGCAGCCTACGGAGCAACAGCTGGATGGGCACAGCCTCCTCGCTTGGTTTTCCGTGCTTCCAGATGCCTGTGGAAAAAAGGGAAGGGCTTCTCGAGTAGCTCCAATTAATATTTATCCCATCCACAAGGCAGATTTTTTGGTTGGGGTTGGTAAAGGTGGGATTTCTTTGTCCTGGAGAAGGTCAAGCTGGTCTTTTTGGAAGGAAAGGATGAACAGTTGTGTTTGTCCTATGTGCACGGTCTTGCCTGGTGGGCTGGAGATCGGGTAGGACATCTCCACCTGGAAGGATGACTTGCTGCAGCTAGAGCTTGGGAAAGATGGATCCTGAGCAGGTTTTTCCCATAGACCATGGAGTCAGGGATGATATCGGAAATATTTGGTGGCATTGCCTGTTTGGGATTGCAGAGATGGAAAGGTTGGTGTTAGACCTTGGCCAAGGATGGGTAATTTTGCTGTTGGAAAAAAAAAACAATATAAGAAAGAGCAGGAAGTGCCTCTCTGTATGGATTTAAATTTCGGGATGGGAAGAGGCAGCTCTTGCCTCTGGAACTGAGGCCTGTTCTGCAGGCTTGGGTGGGGGATGGAAAAGGCTGAGACTTTAGAAGTGAGTAAGAAAACAAACAGCTCATAGGATGGCCTTGTGACCCTGTGCCATTCGAGCTAACCTTTACCAAAGTGTATTAAAACCTGGAGTTTTCCCCTTTGTGTTTCCTCCAGCCTACAAGTGAATTACAAATTCCATCACTTTTAAAATGTGTCGCGTTAAAATACTTGGTGAACTTTAACTTTTTCTTCTTTTTCCTCCTAGGTAAGTGGCATTTACTTAATGTTGAAGTACTTGAAGGTCCAGAGCGGGAATGTAAAACATCCTTGCCCAGTTGAAGGTGACTTGTCAGGTAAACCCAAATCTTTTCCTTCCTTTTTTCACCCCGTGTCCAACCCAAGCTGTTTCCTCTCTCTTTTGATGTTCCTGAGGCGGGCTGATAAGGAGGGGAAGGGCGTGAAGGTGTGTGAGCTTCATTTCCAGTTCACTGCTTTGAGGAGCTGAGTTGCAGTTTGGATTGGCAGCTCTGACTGTCTCCCTCAGGGTTGAGCATCGCAGTGCAGGAAGGTGTGAGGTTCAGAATCCTCCGGAAAGGTGATGCTGAGCTGCTCCGTGCTCGATCCAGCCAAGTATTTCAGCAACGCTGGAAACTGTCACGGAGCCTGTTGCCATCACACGGTTTTGGAAAGCTTCAGAGCCGTGTTTCCAGGAAAATGATGCTTGTGCTTGCTCTCACCTCCCTCTGACCTTTCTAAAGCATGGTGCCTGCCTCTGCAAAAAAACTGTCACGTGCCTGACTTTGAAATATTTCTCTTGTACGGTGATTTTCACACTCAATAGCAATTCAGAGCGATTTTCTCCCTCAAACCCTTTCAGCCCCAAACCCTCTGCGAGCCGGTGTTTTCTTTGCTCAAAACGCACCCCTTGTTTTCTACAGAGCCCCAAAAAGCCTGGGTGAGCCACGGCAGGAGCCGCCCAGGGCCGGGAGCGATGTGCTGAGCCAGGTCTCATGGTGTCGTATAACTCGCGGCAGCTCATTCCCTGTGTGTCACTTTTCCTGAGGTCTCTGTATTATCTCACCCTGGCAGATGCAGCGAGGTAGAAATACAAGGCTATTTGCAATGCAGTTTATTAAGACATGTTTTAGAGGTGGTTTGAGGGAGCACTGGCTGGAAATGTTAATCATCATCTCTGACAATGTATTGACCTGCCTTCTGCCTTACCCCGCTGCCTCGGGCGCCGGGGGGAGTGCGGGCCGGGATATCGGTGTGCTCCAGCCGTGCCTCCCCCACCCGCTCCTGCACCGCCTCTCCCGTGCCAAGCAGGGAACATCACCGCTGGCACACGGAGGAGAAACTTTCTGCCTGTTGAGAAGCAGCTCGTGGGTGGGGAAGGCAAAAGAAAACAAACCCTTTTTTTTTTTTTTTAATTTTTTTTTTTATTTCACGGGTTTTTTTTTTAAGCTGGTAGTTTTCTTGCGGGGAAGAGGGAGTAATCTGGCTTCTGTGGAAACAAATGATGTTGCACGACTGCCTCGCTGCCTTCTCCTGCTCCGCCAGAAAAGGTGTCATTAGTTTTCCCCTTTTGTTTTAGACTTCTGTGAACCAAAAGGGCTTGAGGATTTTAATGGTCTATCTCAAAGATTGAGAGGCCCTTTATGTGTCAAGCCACAATCCCATCCTAGGCTGTACTGGCCTCTGTTTGATTTTATGAAGCTTATTTTGGATAGATGGTATTTTTATAGCTCCTGCCTTGCTTCACCGATGGCCATATTGATGTAGCGCTACAGGACAGGGCTAATAAATAGTTTATAAAACTGTAGGTTCATTCTCCCAAGTGATGTAGGGCTGTGTCTGAGCAGACTGCAAATCACCGTCCCGGCGATGCCGAGCCTCCGCACAGCGCGGCCCTGGGCACACCGTGGGGAGGGAGGGATTAAAGCAAAGCACAGCTTGTTCCGGCTGAAACTGCGCCAAACTTCCCCTGGCAGCGATGCTCTGCCCCGGCAGGGGATGGTGGAGCAGCCAGCTCGGTGTTGGGTTACAGCAAACTGGTCACTGCAGGAGCATCCCTGCCTTCGTCCTGCCCGTGGGCGCTCTGAGGATGCCGTCGCTTTGGGAAGCTTTTCCTTAGGCTCCCTAGAGCCCATCGCATGATGTCACATTCCCATTAACAAAATTTGGCTGGCAGCACCTTCCCTCCTGTATGGACCTTCCTGAGTCTTGGGGTGAAGTGCCCTGGGTGGTGCCAGTCTGCAGTGCAAGGTCCCGTCAGTGACCTGTGTGTGACCACAGTGGGGGCTGTACCTGTGGCTTGCTGGGAGCTGGCTCACACTCGAGTGGAGCCCTTGGGAAAGTCCTACCTTGTTGTTTTACTCCTAAATGCTCATTTAAACAGTTGCCTTTGAGTCTCTTTTAAGTGCTGAGGTCTGGTGTCTGCTTGGCCTGTTCTTCCTTCTCCAGAGCTGTCTTTTCCCTTGTCCCCAGGAGCAGTGTGTGTGTGAAAACCCTCAGCTGGCTGCTGGCATCAAAGGCTTTCTCCTGTTGCTTCCTTTCGGTGTTAGAAATACGAGCCTTCCTCATTTCTCCCACTTTTCCAGTCTTACAACGCTTAGGATGAAGAGTCGATGAGGCTTTCTCTTCGTGGATGGTGGCATACCCAGCCATGGGATCCTAAAAGGGACAAGAGGCATCTCTGTGGGTCCATGTGGAAGCTGGGTTTGGTTTCTAGGAACGCAGGAATTGATAAAAGTGGGCATGCGAAAGGGAAGGGAAGCAGTGAGGGTGCGAGATGTACCCACACACTTACACACTGACTTTTACCATGCATCCCCTTCATGGTCTGGGCTTGCTTTGGAGGGGTCTCTGGGCAGTAACCATCCAAAGGAGTTGTCCTGTCACCACCAAGGACTTTATTCATTTGCAGATACAGCTCAGAAGAAGGAAAAAAGCAAACCCAACCCACAGCCTTCCCCGCACCCGCCGTCCACACCCCGCCAGCATTTGGCAAGTGAGAAAATATTAAAGCCATATATTTTCCTGCTGTGCTCAGTTACCACGTTGTCCTTTTCTTTGGAAAGGAAATGCAGTTGGGAAGACATATGGAGGTGCTTGTTCTTCTTGTTGCCATGGGTATGTCTGTGGTGTCTTCAGACATGCGGCTCTGGGTGCCCAGTTTTGGCTTGGTCCCCTCAGCTCCACCACTGCCAGATGCTTGTCAGGAGGTTTAGGTCCATATTGCCAATTCCCTCCTTCTCTTAAGATGCCTCCTGTACTATTTTAAGATAATTTTCCCTGTCAGCTCTGTAATTTGAAGGTTAATTTGGGTATTACTATTCTGTTACTACTGCTGTGAGGCTCTTACGTGGGCTACTATGACCACTCCAGCAACTGGTATGTCTTTAGGTGCCACAAGCCTGGCTTAGGGACACTCAAGCTGCTTTATCCAGAGTGATCTTAAAGCACCGATAATCTCCAGAAAGGTGAGGGAATGGCTAGGCAAGAACCAGAGCAACTCTGCAGAGGTGATGCATCCAAAACTGAGATCGCCTGAAGGACCTCTTGGAGTGAGTTTTGGGCTTTCAAGGGATGAGTGGATGATAGAGATACAGCCATACCACGAGGATATTTCTTGTTTGATGCCAGCTTGCACAAGGAAAGGCGGGAAAAGACCCGTGGGGGCTGTCATGTCTTTTAATTTGTTCCTTGAACCAGTCTAGGACAAATTGTTGTGTTGGTGTAGGAAACCTTAGGCTGTCCCTGCTTGTTTTGTTCCTGATTATAAGTACCTTACAGTTAACTTTAAAAGACTTCATTCTCCAGATAGCTCAGCTGAGTGTTGTGGTTTTTTTTTTCTTTAGTACTGAGCATAAAGAGAAGTGCAGCCCTTCAAGCTCCGCAGTGGAGTTCAATGAGAGAGAGATTGGGAGTCGATGCATTTATTAGAACCATTAGGGCAGAGGAATGTGCACGGATACATCGCCAGCTCCACGCTTGGAACCGGCATTTTTTCCCTGGATTTAGATTGTTCTCGGTCTTCCTGTGCTGATACAGGAAAGTCCCAGCATGGGATGATGAGATCAAGTGCGCATTGGTAGCAAATGCAATTTGTAAAGCATTGGTTGGATAAATGACATTGTGTATAAAAGAAATGTTGCAACACAGCCGTACTAATGCAGCCATGTGACACCAATTTAATGCATTTTCCCCATTAAGCTGCTTGTTCAAGACATCTTTCGACCATTTCGAGTGCAGCAGTGGTGTGTAAGGCCTCTATTTTCTGAGCATTACTCATTTTGCAGCTAACAGATGTCAGTGTCTATTTGTCCCTTATGGAAAAGTCCCTTTAAAGTTCAATAGGGATTAAATTTGTCAGGCTCTATAGAAACATAACAGGATTCTATGGAAATTACTCTGCAATCCTATAGAATGTAACAGATAATCTCCTCGTCTCTAGAGGTATTTTAACTCTTGCATAATTGCAGACCAGAATAGAAAATCTCCATTAAATTCAACGAGATGGTTCACAAAAATCCTATAGGAAAATGATAATTTTCTATTAAAATCAGTAGGACTTTTTCATCAGCACGTTGGTATTCATAGGGAGGTTTTATTCATTTGCCAATCCTACTAAAAAGTGTTTTGTCAGGAGGCTGATACTTGCTTTGTTCTAGGGAACAGTGATTTGTGCATAAACGATGCTTATGTCCAATGCTCGTATAATTTATGGCGAGGCACTAAATTCCCTTTCAGAATAACTGGAGCAGGATGAGGCTTTAAGCCCTGCAGGGAGGAAGAAAAAAAAAGAGATGTTGCCAGGGATTTGGAGAAGGGGTCTGCCTGCGAGGACCATCCTGCTATTGTGTTACACAGGTCGCCGGAGCCCACAGCGGACCCAGGCAGGGTGTTGTGAGCACGCACGGATGTGCCACAGTCACAAGCTTGTCCCTGTCATCTCCCTGGCTCCGGCGCTCCTTATCTGAAGTGTTCAGCCCAGGATGCTGCAAATTAATGTTGGATTGAAGCTCTGTTTCTGTGAAACTGCCCGTGGTTGGTTTGAATGGCTCTGCTGCCTCCTGCATCCGCAGGCCGGCTTTTCGTGGCGTGGCCTGGGTGGTGGGGAGTAGCGGCTCTGCCAAAATCCAGGGCTTTGCTCTTGGAGGTCACTGCTGCGGCCGTGTCGCCAGTGGAGCTCAGCCAAGCCATGGCTGGAGCAGTTAATTATGGAGAGAAAGCTCTGCTTGGCTGCGGGGGGTGCGAAAAGCCACCCCTTGAAAGGATCAGCCTCCTTTTCTCCAGCCTTGGAAGGTGCTGCCGTGCATGCTGATGAAGGCAAAGCACCCAGGTCAGCAGCAAAACGCTGCCTGCAGATGGATCATCCCCTCTCTCCAGGTGGCACTGCTTGAGACACACAGAGAGGATGTCCCATGAGGGAGCTTGCTGAGAGCAGGGACACGGGGGTGGGCGATGCTGTGGGGAGCAGGTAGGGCTGTGCCCATAACCTCTCTCGGGGCCCATGCAGGGATGCAGGCGCCGGCTCTGCAGCGCGCTGACACGGCAGCGTGATTGCTCTTCTCGCCGTCCCTTGCGTGGGAGGATGAGTCATCTTGGAGAAGGGAATTGCTAACTCCTTGGGGGGTATTTACAAAGGAGAGTTCTGCGAGGAAGGTTGACTTGTTTTGGCAAGACGTGCTTAGAAGGACTTTCTTAAAAGGGTGGTGAAACAACTCCTCAGCTGAACATCAGCTCCCTTGGTGGCATTGCAGGGGGGACAGTGTCCTGTCCTGTGGTTGTGGTGGCCTCAGCAAAGCACAGGTAGCCCTGGGCTAGCTGGTTCAGGTCTGAGTTTCATTCTGAGGTCTTACACTCAGTATGCAGCTAGCTAAACTTTGGGGCAGATCCCAAGCTTTTGGCACATGTGTGAAACATAGCACAGATGCCTTCCTCCCTGCAGCGGGAAACAGCTCGGGGAGAAAGGCTGCCGAGCAGGGATGGGATCAGCTGATAGAGCTGGGAAGGTCGCATGGCCAAGGGGAATTTAATGTCACATGGTGAGGGTCAGGATGTGCCTCAGGATGGGGCGATGCCAGGAGAGACCAGGAGCCAGCTCCAACTTCCAGTGCCTGCATTCCTTTGCACTTCCCCAGTGCCAACGCTCACAGCGCAGACTATAAAAATCAATTGACACAACATATGTAATGGTCTCATTTACTGGCGAATAGAAATGTGTGTAAATCTGGCATTAAACATGAGTTTACACTGCTCCCCTTCTTGGGAGAGCAGTGATTGACGGCGCTGTGTAAATGACAGGAATATGCCGGTAGAAGCTGGGAAACATTTACCCTTCGGAGAGCCATGTGTACATTGGAGGATTGCCTCGCCTCGCCGGGCGTTAAACACATCTGGAGGGATCACTTCTTGCACGTTCCTCACTGTTGCTTACAGTTAATACCTTTTGTGGTAAGAAGCAGTGCGTGGAGAAGCAACCCTGTCTTCCATAAATTATTCCTGGTGTTTTCCTCCCTCCTGAGCCGTGCTGTTCTCTCCTAGAAGGTGCTGGAGCAAAAGCTCCTGCAAACCCCTCGTGTAGCAGCAGGTATTCCAACTCCAGAGGCTGGGAGGCTGCCCAGATGAGTAGGGGCTGGCTTCTCTTGCTGTGCCCATCAGCCAGCTAGTCCAAGAGAAAATTCAATAACAGACATTTGAGATTAAATTCTGAGCAGTTGAGCAATCTAAAGCCAGCAAGGAGTTGGTGTCTCAGCAGTCAGTCAAATGGTCTGGGCTGTCATCTTATTAGAGGCGAAGAGAAACTTTGATTTAACCCCAGACCCTTAATTTTAAGTAATGTTTCCCGATTCCCACTAGCTGTTACCATTTCACGAAATCCTTGGGTTCTAAAATTTGTGACTTATCTTCAGGATTTGGACTTCCCAGGCAATTTTCTTTGACAGGAGGATCTGTACAAATCAATTAATGGAAGTAGGGGTGGAGAGCAGCGGGTTGTGTGGGCGTCAGAAGGGGATACAGGAGCAAACTCACTGGGAGGAAAGACAAAGGAGTTGCCATTTGCAGTGTGTGTGGATAATGGTATAGGAAGGGGGAAAAAAACAACCTAAACCTCAGAACTTGATAAAAAAAACCTGACTAAAGTTCTTCCCAGCCCCATGGGTTTCACAGCTTTGAGTCCTGGTGTGGATTTGACTTCCTGGGTGTCTCTGTCCCTTCCTGCTCCTCCTGTTTTTTGTTCAGCTGCTGCCATCTGATCACAGCCTTCCAAAATCCTTGAAAATTAATTGCAAGCTTAAATACTACCTTGGCCTTTAACTCTGCTCCAGACTGAGTGAAGTAAAGGTTTTATCTCATCAGAAAGGTATCTTTCTGAAGAAGGGGAAGTTGTTCTTTTTTCCGCCAGAATCCATTTTCCTTTTAACTGCGCAAAGCCCCGGCCCCTTGCCAAACGTGAGAATCAGCCACGAGCCTTTTATTTATGTAACTATACATTTATTTATGTTATTGCAAATTCCCACCTTCTGGCTGAGGATGGTTTTTACCCTCGGAGGCGAGCTCGAAAAGTAATCCTGGGTGCTCCCTCCACGTTCCTCCCGTGCTTGGGAGCCGCACAGGCAGGCAGCGCAGAGGTGTGAATTGGATTTCGGTGTTGCGGCGCAGGAGCTCTGGTTGCGCCACCTTCTCCCTTCAATGCGATCCTTCCCCAGCTCCTCTCACCTCCTTCCCTGCTATTCTTCCTGCGTTTATTGCCTTCATTTCCATAGCTCGGCCGGGGCTGCATTCTCCCAGCCCGCTCCCCTGTAATGTGTGACCCAGATAGCGCTTTCTTTTCGGACAAAGCCATAAACAATGGCTTCCCTGACAATGTGCTCGGCTGCTGCTCCACGCTGAGTGGGGCTTGGGCTTAGCATTAGGGAAAGATTCTCTCGGAACCAGATTATCTCAGGTACTCCATGCCCCCTATTACCATAGGATCCGAGCGCCTTGCGGCTTTTGAAGATGCTTATTTTCCCGTTAACCCTGTGGCGTTATCCTTCTTTATAAAAGGCGGGGACTGAATCATCAGGAGCGTAAGGAAAGCTCTGGGCACAGGGCCTGGAGTGGCTTTTTTTGGTAGGATTGCATTGATTTTTGGGTACTTAAGCTGGGATGAATTACGGAGGCGGCTGGGCTGAGCGAGGTGCTGTGGAGTTTTAACATCAGGGCTGTTTTGTGCTGTGCCCCTGCCATCATTTTCTCTTTGCTAGGAAAAGCTGATATTCCCTCCCCAGCTGGTGGAAATCGATGGAGCCCAGCTCCATTGCCATCCACGCAATTGCCCCGTGTCTCTGAAACTCTGAGACCTTTCAGAAGCTCCAGAGTCCCTTAAAACACATTCTCCTTCCTGATGGAAATGACCACCTTCTCGTTGGTCCCATGCACTGGAGATGTGCTTCCCCCACCTTTGCAGGGACAATAATTTACAGTACCATGCTGCTTCCTTTATCTCCATTTATACTCTCTTAATGTGGTTGGGAATCCACAAATTCCCTTTTACGCTGTTCTGAACGTAACCCACTAAACCTTAATCATGGTTTGGGGAGTAGTAATTCTTTCTTTTATATGGCTCCCTTTTATTTTTTCTTATATAATTTTTTTCCTTTAAGAAAAGATCATTAATCCATGTTTCTGAGCCTTCCCATCAATCTATAATTGAATCATATAAAAAAGACTTGATTTTACATCCATGTAAGAAAGAATTCAATTCTCCCTAATGCCTGTGGATTTATAGGTCTAAATTTCCAGATTTCTCTTAATTTTATTTTACTTTTAATAACCCAGCTTGTCTGGACTTATCTAAATTATTAGTGAACCTGAATATGCTGTGATCTGAGGAGATCAGTTATCTTTTCCGCAGAGGAAGCGCCAGAAGCTGAGCAGGCCCATCTCTCAGGGAAAACAAAACCACTTCTGAGAGCTGCCTAACCTCGGTGTGCCGGGAAGCCCCTCTCGCCGGCGCCTTCAAAAGGTGCTCGCTTAATTGTTGCATTTTTAACACCGAATCGCCCTGCAGGGCTTTCCCCTCTTGAGTCTCGGCTCTGCTGTCACCTCTCCCTTGAAAGCACAAAGGGAGCACGTTGTGGCTTGGGGGCCTGGGAGGAGAAACTCTGCCTTTTCAGCCCAGTCTCTGCCACCAGAGTTGCTTTTAAACCTGGGCTGAGTTGTTGCTGTCGCCTCGTTCGAGGCACCTTCTCTCTTTGATGCAGCCTTTGGCTTGCCTTGGATGGGTTGTACCTGCTGGGGTGGGTACCTGGTGCTGCTCCCAGTCCAGATTTTGGATGAATGCAGCTCTCAACACAGTTTTAGCACATTCAGAGGGATTTGTTTTGTGCCTGCGCTGATGGGAAAGGGAGAGAGTGACCAACTAACTTCACTCTAAGTCTTGGGGTCCTCTGCCAACCTCCTGTGAGCTGCAAAACACCGCTGGGCTTTTACTGTGATGTTGGGGTCCAGCTGGAGTGTCTGGGAGAGTAAGGCCTGCAGGGAGCTAGTGGCTTTTGCTAATTTCATAATGCTCCTAAAAAATATGGGGCTTGGATTGATGGAAAACCTGCAGGGCTGTCAGGCTTGTACCCTGATGGCTCAGGTGGCCCTGCTTTAAAAGCTGAATGGCGTCAGCTAAAATGTGATGGACTTTGATGATCCTTGTGGGTGCCTTCCAGCTCAGGGTATTCTGTGGTTCCAAAGCAGCTCTGCCCTCACTGAGATCCCATCTCGGAGGTGCTCAGGCATCCCGTGGATCTCTGTGCTTCACCTTCTCCTTCCTCCTCCTCTCTGCGGCAGAGGAGACAAAGGCAGGTAATTGTGCTGTCTCTGCACACAGCAGGTTCCAGCTGGGGTGTCCATTTTAAGCACTGCTTGGAGCCTTGACAGTGACATGTGTGTGGGAAATTGCTCTGAATTCCTCCAGCCTCCACTGTGTTTAACTCCTGGAAAAGGAGTTTGGAGAAACAACACATCTGATATTTGCTCTGAGTTTCTTGTGCTGGGAAGAGGAGCGGATCCCAGGTTTTGCTGTCCGTGCGTTTACCAGCCTCCATCCCTGCCTTTCCTTGCGGGCTCCCAGCCCCATCTGTTCGAGCTTCCTTGCACTGATGTGCTTTTTCTCTATTTTCCTGCCATGCCTGTGCTGCAGATTCCCCCTCTTTTTTAAATGAGACACGGGATCTGTTCTCTGCTCTCCTGCTGCCTCTCCTTGCTGTCCGTCTCTCCTCCCAGACATCCCCGCTCCCTTTCCCTCCCTCTGCACATTCCTTCCCTTCCCTCCCTGGCCAGCAAGGGAGGGCTGGTGTTGAAAGAAGGGGTTTTGGGGTGCTCAAGAGATGGGGGGGGGGTGTCACTATTGGGGTTGGTCCATCCCCTGGAACCCCCTTAAAATGGAGTTGCAAAGTAGGATTAAAATCCTGGGCAAATTTCCCCTCAGCCTGACCCCTCCTGGTGCTGGTGTGCAGGTTATGTGATTCCCAAACATCCTAAGGATCCCCTGGCTCCCAGTTCTGTGTTACCAGGGAATCTCCTGGGTCTGTTGGAGCACTTGGAGGTAAAACTGCTGCTTGGAACGGCTGCAGGCAGATTTGTGCTCCTTTTTATTTTATTCATTACTTTTTCTCCCTCCATTCCCGTCGCCGCTTTGTGAGATTCAGATGGATTATCCAGATTGCGGAGCACAAACCTCGCCTGCCTGCCAGGCCCTTCTGTTCCCTTCCCGTTCATTCTTACAGCCAGTGTTGCAACCCCTTCTTTCCATGGGGGTTGGAAGGTGCAGGAACAGCTCTGTACATCCAGGTACTGGTGGATCAGGGCTGTGGTCACCTCCAGGACACCAGTTTGTCCCACTGATCTTTCTGCTGGTGGGGAGGGACTTTTTTGGATGCAGAAAGAGGCCAAGGCTTTGCAGGAGCCTCTGGGGTGGTTTTGCAGGAGGTTTCTTGGGAGGGTTGTCTCGTGCAGGGATGCCTGTGCTGCTTCCCCCACCACGGTCTCGGGTTTCTCCCTCCTGGTGTGCTTTTCCAGGGTTATCCTTGGAATGTTTCTGCCTGCAGCCATTCCTGAGCTTGCTTTCCCCCTGCCCATGTTCTCTTCGGAGAGCTCTAGGAAACAAGGTGGCTTTGTAAAGGTAGAAAAGGAAGGGAATAAAGGGGTAAAACTATTCCAAAGTCATTTTGTATCCCCTTGTCCATCCAGATGGCAAACTGCTCCTGCCAGAGGCTGTCAGGGCACCCCTGGCACATGGGAGTCCCATCAGGGCTGGGGCCAGGCTCTCCCCACGATGTCACTTTGAAAATTGCAGGTTGGGAGGCACTGAGTGATGTGGCAGTGAGGGGGAAAAAAAAAAGACAAAAATTTTTTCCCCCTTTTTTTTTGTTGGTAGGCTCAGGAGTTTGGGAACGTGATTCCTCCCTTGACGAGTTCCCTCTCCAGCTCTCTCCTTTGGCTTAGCACACTGGGGATGTTTTCTTTCCTTGGAAGGGAACAGACATAACCATTTTCTTTCTGTATTGATTAAAACCAGCAAATATCCTTGAGTGATTTTGTGCTTCCTTAGGTGGAGGGAGAGAATGAAACCCAGGTCTTTGTTTGTTCATCAGCATCGTGAGGCTTTGCTCTGGCTGCTCTGGCAGTGCTGGGAGGAAAGAGCATTTCAGCACTGCTGCCACTGGGGCCCACCAAAAGGAAAAAAGAGGGTCTGCTCTGTGTTACAAAAAAAATAAAATTACTTTCCTGGCTGGGGTCAGAGGGGTAAAAAAGGCAAAACCTGTGGCCAGTGTGGGGATATAAGACCTGGTTTTCAGTCCCAGAACACTGGGCAGGTCTCTTTGCTCTTGGCCTGCCTCAGTTTCCCTCTCAGCAAACCTTGATGTGCTCATTGCAGCACTTAACCTTGTTCTGTGTGCAGTGCTTTGTACCCGGGGATGAATCTGCTTATGAAATGCACCTGAAATGCATAATGGATGTGAATTAGAGAACAACAGCTTTTCACTCTCTGCGCCTTAAACTCGAGGCAATGTCCCTGGTGACTTTACCGTGGCGCTGAGCCAGGTTTGAGGTCCCACGGGCTGTCATTTGGGACCCCATAGAGATGAACACAGGTGTTAAATACCTCCTGTGATCCCACAGCCCTGGCTCGCTGGTGTTCCTGGGGATGATGGGTGACTCCTGGACAGCTGAGATTCTCTGAAACGTTCTGCTGGCTGTCAAGCCCCGTCTCTTTCCCTGTCTATCCATCTCCTCAGAATGACTGCGTTCTGCAGTTCGGAGTGCATGTGTTGTGCGGCTCTGTGGGGAGATCCTGGAGTGGGATAACTGCAGGACTGCACGGATTAAGTTATTAAAAGCGGCATTTGTGATGTTTTTTCCTCCTGAGGGTCTCAGAGCAATTTGCTGAGGTCTCTTTTACGCATGGGGAAGGCAAGGCAGAGCTCAAAATTGTGCAGCGAGTCAGGAGCAATTTGGAAATGGAACCCAACCGTTCTGCCATCCGGGGCCGTGCTCCTTTCTAGGGCTCAGAAGAGCAGAACGTGCTTCAGAGTTCAGTAAAGAGCCATGTGCTGGGCCCTGGGGGGAGGCTGGAAGCTGCAAGATGACAGAATCAGTCATCACGTCTAAGCGGTGATTCTGGCTCCATCCTCCTCCTCCTCTTGCTGCGTTTCTCTCGTTTGTGCTACCCCTCTGGGAGTCCAGCTAAGGATGGAAGAAATTGCCTGGAAAAGCCATCAGCCCACGTCTAATTCCCTTCTGAATTGATGTTTCAGGCTCTGAGAGTTTGTATTAAGCCTGCAACTTTTGAATAACAATTTTGTTTTCCATCAGGAGTTGGTTCTCCCAGCTCAGAAGGCTCCTGTGGCACACCTAGGAACATATCCCAGATTTGGGCTGGGTTTCCTTGCTCTGGTTGTCTGGAGAAACTTTTCTAGGTGTTGAGATGTGGGGTTGTCCTCTCCTGCCAGCCTTTGCTTTCCTGGCACTTCCCAGGAGCAGCTCCTGGTGGGCAGCAGCTTTGTCTGCTGCTGAGGTGAAGGCACGGAGAAGGAGCAGTGCTCCTCACCTCTGCTCCACACAAGTCCCTCAAGGCATTCACCCGCCCCAAAAAGGCAACAAACCCACTGAAAGCGTTAATATTCAATATGATGAGGAAAGTGCCAGCCTTGGTTTCACAAACCACCGGGTACTTCTATTTTAATTATAGGGTGAGTGCTTTGATTTGTGTCTTATTTGGGCAGCTTTGCATGAGCAAAGTTGGGCAAGAATGTTTCTCTGTGCTGTGGTTTATTTGCCAAAAATCCTGAGTATGTGGAACTTGCAGAAATCATCATTCCCCCTTGGAAATCCTGGTTTTTAATGGTTGGGAATAGCTGGGGTTCCAGCCAGGACAGAGCTGGGGATCTGCAGCATTCTCCATCACCTTTTCTTGCTCTTTCAACTGGAGGTGTTGAGCTTCCCCTTCCTCTCTTGGGGTGACGTCTGCACTTTAATTAGCAACTGCCACTTCCCTTGCAGGAAAGTCCTGGAGAGTTTCATGGCAATGATACTAATGAACGTCTGTGGAAGTTGTTCCCGAAACATATGGCAGTGAATATTTCTGTTGGGTTTGTGTCGCTGTCCCACCGAATGCTGTGACGGGGAGATGCTTCCCCGCTTTGCTTTGAAAGCCAAACACTTGTGCAGTCTGTAATGTCTGTAGGATTTTTCCATAAAGATGAAAGGTGTGAAGGAAAAGAAAAATGATTATTGATGCTTAATTATTGTTTGGTTTT
This sequence comes from Ifrita kowaldi, assembly GCA_013398055.1. Taxonomy (NCBI): domain Eukaryota; kingdom Metazoa; phylum Chordata; class Aves; order Passeriformes; family Cinclosomatidae; genus Ifrita; species Ifrita kowaldi. The sequence goes on from VZRS01006938.1 coordinate 66,754, forward strand.
AACGACAGAAGTCTCGCGCACCAAAGAACAGAGTTTTTGCCTTCTGGTCCCTCCCTACCCCCTTATACAAGAATTTGGGGTCCTCTGTCATTGTCAGAGCTACCATGAGCCCCACGGATTATCCCGAAACCAGGGATAGCCCAAACCAGCATGGCTTTGGCCCCGTTGTGGTGTGACTTTTAGGGTGAATCATTCCCTGTGCCATCTGTCCTTCCGTTTCCCCCCAGGCCCCGTCGCAGAGCGGAAGTCCCAGCGCAGCAGGGTTTTCCCTGTTGTGGTGGCACGGGAAGAGCTCTTCCCATGCAAACAGCTGCTGTCTCCTGGCATTGCTCTTGTGGTCTTTAGTCCAGGAGTTAAACTGCAGGGTTGTGCTGCGGCATGGTCCGGGTCTGGCCTAAGCCTTGGGGACACTGAGGGGTCCTGCAGAGGCGGTGACTGTGAGAGAGCACAGGAGATACCTGGGAGCCAGGGCACGTCCAACGAATTTGCACTATCCCAGGTCTCACTGTGGGTAGAGCCACATCCCTGGTGATGCCGGAGCTCGGCATCTTGTGTTGCAAACCCAAAGGCAATGGATTTTCTGTACCTTTTTGGGCTGGTGAGCAGTGGAGAGTCTCATTTGGAAGCTTGTTCCAGAGGCTTGAGTTTCTCCTGAGCTGCTGTAAAACACTTAGGTCCCAGGAGCACGAGCATGAGTATGAGTCTGTGTGACATGAACCAAGCTGCTGGCCTCTAGACCCCAAATACTTAACTTTTCAGCAGCCCCATACAACTTCCCTGCAAGTCAAAAACTCCTTTTACCATGGTTTAAGGTCCATCATCTGTTGGCTGATGAGCCCTGTGTGCACCACAGGATGCAGTGGGAATGTTCAGACCCATAATTGCAGCCTCTTGTGGGATCCTCTCACTCCTCCTGCATTTGGGATTTCTCTGTGCTGACAACCCCAGCCTGCATAAAAATTTAGCAGGGAAAAAGCTGCTCCCTGTGCACCAAGCCCACTTCTGAAAGATGTTGTGTAAGCTACTTGGCGAGCAAGTAACTTTTGCATTTAGACCGTAATTGGCTTTAAATTCCAAAGGTCCATTGCTAATGATATTCAGAGCGCTTTAATTAAAGGGACACTGTCAAGTACTTCCTTTATAGTTTTCCTTTCGCGCCTGCTCTCGGTTGTAATACCAATTTTTATTTTTTTCCGTGAGCTTGAAGGTAATAATTAAAGTAATTCTCTGCTGATTTTGTCCTTTTCTATTTGGCAAACTTTGATCCATTATTATTTTTCAATGGAGATGAGATTAACATGGCCACTTTTGTTCCGCGATCGTTCCGGTTCAATACGGCCCCGGATTGCGCTGGGATCTCACCGCCCTCGTGCCGGTGGCATCGCTTGGTGGTGACATTGATGCTGCTTTGGGGAGGGCAGTGACGTTGATGCAGCTTTGAGGGAGCTGCTGAGGCAGCTGCAGGAGCTCGTGCTCCACCTTAAAGAGTCTCTGAGCTGCCTGATCCACTGTTGGGAAGAACCCGAATCTCTGGTGAAGGGTGGGGTTTAGAATTGCTCCAAGTGAAATGAAGATAAGCCTCTCCTCTCCCTCGCTAGGAAAGCCCATCTTTTGTATATGTAACAGTATTTTCTGATGGAAAAAAATGTATTTGCAAAGTGTCGGCTCATAACAGAAGCCATCTCATGATCTAAGTTACAAAGACGCTCAGCTCTAAGCTGTCTCTTCGGTTTTCAACTCCAGACTTAAATTGGGGATGAATAATTTGTCTAGGACTTCAAACTCCCTGGCTTCCCTGCTTGTTAAAGGGGAATAAACAGGGCTCAGGGATGGCAGCTGACTGGCCTGCAGTCAGGGGCTGCTGCAGCAGCTCCTCTTGCTCCGTGCTCTTCCCTCCCCGTGCATCTCCTCCCGCAGAGCAGGGGATGCTCGCCCTGCCCGTGGCCTTTCCCCTGAAAGCACTGCCTGGAGCAAAGCTGTGCTTGTGGGGTGAACGTGAACCCACTCAGGGCGTGGGTGGGATGGAGCAGGAATGTTTTGCTGTTCCAGGCACTGATGTGCCACCCATTAGCCTTGGGACCCCGTGAGATGGGTCAGGAGGGAAACACTGACCGACCAAAGATCCTCTGCATTCGCCAGCCGCTCTTTAGTCTTCCCTGGAGCAGCCAAGTGTGGAGAGGGCTATTTAGATCTGAGATGATAAGGCAATAACCATTTTAAGAAAGATATTCGCAGTGGGTCAAGTTTTAAACAATGAGAGTGTTTCCACATGGCAGCCTCTGCCAATTATTGCTTGTAATTGCTTTCCCTCCGGTGCTGCCTTCGCCCTTTCTCTTTTACAGGGGCTGCCGTCCCCTGTCCACTCCACGTGGCTTTCTCCCACCTCCTGCTGGACTGGAGCACGTTTTCCACAGTTTTTTTCAGGCACTGTAAAGGGCTCAGTTGCATCTGCAAGGATAAAGGGTTCCTGCTTTTCCTGCTGCCTCGGTTATTTGGCAGCAGCAGTGAATTCACTCAAGGTTCATGTTGAGGTGTAGCTGAGATCTGAGTTGAGGGAACCAGCAGCTTGTTTTCTCCAGGTGGGGACTGAAGGCGCCAGGTGATGTGTCTGAGGGGAGTCAGGGCTTTCTGGAGAGTCCCTTGGCACCGTGGATAGGGAAGGATGCTGGGTGTTCAGGTGTGGTGGGTGAGCACACAGGTCCTCACTGTGCTCATGCCAGAGGAGTATTTATGACAGACAAGGAGACCACGTGAACCTACACCAGGACAAGCCATCCTGAGCTTTGGATCGGGCTGGAAACACCCACAGCACCCTCTCTGAATCCAGCACTGCGAGTTTTGGGAACGCTTCCCTTGGCAGGTGAAGTGACAACCTGCCTGTGTCCTCTGCTCAGCCACCAGCCCTCGAGGCCACGCTCCTGTTTAGCCCATTAAAACTGGCTCTTGTTTTCCCTGCTGAATCAATTTCTAAGTCTTTAAATGGTACCTTCCTTGCGCTAATCATACAATAGGACTGCTAATGAATGTCTCAATTATTTAATGTTTGAATCGAGCAATTATTTTCTTGAGGTAGCAAATTGAAGTTTTCAGGAGGAAAAATACCATCTTGCCCCCCCCCCCTTTTTTTTTTACTGCTACATAATTAAGTAATTCTATAGCCAGTGATTTAATAGCTACAAGATCAGGAGTGACATATTTTATTCATTTTAAGCAGGACTGTTTCTCATTTCTCCTCTTTCTGTCTAGGAGCAGCCCTTAACACCCTCTGGGAAGGCTGGGGAAAAGCTGCAAAGCTTTGCCCTTGCCTCTGTCGCGTTTGTTTCTGTGTTTAAAGATTTTCCTCTTCTGTGCTGAGCTGCCTCTGCCTGTGTCTGCCAGCGGGTGCTCTCCTGGCAGTCCGTGGAGGGTTGTTTTGGAGGATGGATTTGCTGCCTGTCACCACCACCAGCTTGTCCACCCTCTCCGTGTGCCGTGTCTGATGCACTTGGGTGCTCCCGTGTTTTTGGGGGCATATTTGGAGGGAGGAGAGGAGCTGAGGCACTGAGTATTGTTTAACTGGGAGCTGTTTCTGCACCAGTGATGGCAGGAGCCCCCCAGGGAGTGCCCCGGTCAGGGGGTTTATCTCCCTTTGGAGCAGACTCCCAGCCCTGGCGCAGAGCGTTTGTCACACGTCATCCCCGTCGCGCTGTCGGAGAGACACGCGGAGTGACAGTCGCGCTGGTGGAAACCTCTCTGCTTGTTTTAAATAAATAAAGAAGTTAATCACTAGGGAATTACCGTGCTCAGATGTTGAGACATCCTGGGGATGAAAAGAAGTGTCTAAGGAACAGGAATATTTAGTGTCGACTGAGCGTCTACCTGAATTCCCCTTATGTGTGTGTGTGTCAGCTGTGCGGGGGTATCTGTGCTGGGGAGCAGAAGGGCTGGGTTGTTGTCTGGACAAATAATTCACCTTCCCTGCCAGTTTTGCATCCACTGGTGGACAGACTGTGGTTCCTTCAGAGCCACTTGCTGTAGATAGGTAATTTCTGCTAGTGGGACTCATCTGTAGCTTGTTTGTAGGAACCTGCTTGGGAGTGCAGACTTTTGTAGCCCTGATAAAGAGTGGGTGATGTGTGATATCCCTGTTCTCCTGCCAGAGCCAGAGTCCCGGGCAGGCTGTGGTTGCTCCCTCCTTGGATGACTGCAGCGTTAAGCTGTGCTCCTGGCGTGAGCGTTCGTGACCGCAAAGCCGAAATGGGCCTTTCTTGGCACCATCCCCCAGATTTCAGACAAGCTCCCAACAGCACGGGTTGGTGAGAGCGCTGGCAGAGAGGGAGCACAAATGTGCTGTGAATAGGCATCAGAGGGAATTCATTAACAGGACCTAATTAGCAAATTCTAAGTGGCAGCGCTCGGCTGCGGGCGGGGCTGGACCGATCCAGTCGCGGCGAGCATCGCATCAGCCGGGTGGGTGCGAGCTGGGGATGTGCACCCAGGAACACGCACGTGCAAGGGGAAAAAGCCACTTTGGGAGGAATGAGGTGTGACCTGCAGCACCACGGCCCCCGCCCGGCCGCGCCGCTGCCGGCAGTGACACAGCCGCTGTCTCCCGTGACAGGGTTAAACTCCTGTGACGGTGAGTGATTGCTCGCCAGATGACAAACGAGCCGAGGGCTGCCGTGGCATTGCAAGTAGTTTTTCAAGGGCTCGGTCTTTTGTTAAAGAAATAGTGACTTGTAATTGTTTAGTTAAAACTTTGAGTCAGGGGCTGCTGCTCCTGCAGCGTCACGTGTCTCTCTCCAGCATCTCCTTTCCCACTCTTTTTGAAGCCCCCTCAGATCGGCCTCACCACCAAGCCCTGGGGGTGACACAGCCCTGAGAGGTGGTGGCCACCCTTAAACCCAAACAGGAGTGGTGGTGATGTCTTCACAACCTTTCCCAGGTAGTTTCCACTGCTGCTTTCTGGTGTCCTTATTTAACACGCACATTGTAATTAAGAAGAATTTCCTGTACTCCTCTGGGGCTCGCGAGAAATTTGAGAGCTGGAGGGTTTTGTGTGTTATGTTAACACGCTTGTTAAAAAGGAGAGGTCTCCTCAGTGGAGCTGAATGGAGCCCAGATACCAGCTGGGACAGCTGCAGTGTTGGAGGACCTTTGGGAAGCACAAGTGTGGGATGGATTCCTGTGTGCAGGAGCAATGCTGGTGGAAAAGGAGGAGGCGAGGTCAGGATCTTTCACTTTGGGTTTGATTAAAGAGCTCAGGTGGCCACAACCAGCATGTGGGTTGCCTTTGCTCCATGTCATCTGGCAGGGTGGCTCACCTTCATGATTGGCACTGAATTTGGGGAGACCTGGTGGATGCTAAATGTCCTGGTTCTCCATTCCTGGTTATCCTGAACCACCGGGCCGCGTGCACAGCAAACCTTCCCACGTAAACCACTGAAATAATTCTGCAGCCTGGGCGTGGCTCTGTGTTCCTCTGCCCACAGGAGTTTAGCTGGTCAGTGTGGTGGCCGTGGGCATGGCCACAGTACCACACTGGTGGCCTTTGCTTCCCAAAGCCTCCTGACAGTTTTGGTGTTTGTGGCTGGGAATTCAGCCCATCCAGGGTTTGTTGTGAGCTCTCCGGCCCTGGGGACTCCGGAGTTGTGGAGCCTGGCCAGGAGGATGCAAACATCCTGCTGGGCCAGGCACTGTGCTGGTGGCCTGGGGCCTTTCTTTAGAGGAAACTTCTAGAGTCAGTCACCACAGGCAGATGTGGAATCACAGAACTGTTCAGATGGGAAAAGACCTTTAAGACCATCAAGTCCAACCACCACCAAGCTCACTATTAAACCATGTTCTCAAGTGCCACATCCACTTGTTTTTTTAACTCTTCCAGGGTTGGTGATTCCACCACCTCCCTGGGCAACCAGTTCCAATTTTACAGCCCTTTCTGTGAGGGAAATGCCCTATCATCCAATGTAAACCTCCCTTGATGCAACTTGAGGCATTTCCTCTTGTCTGTCACTTGTTCCCTGGGAGCAGAGCCTNAGTCCAACCACCACCAAGCTCACTATTAAACCATGTTCTCAAGTGCCACATCCACTTGTTTTTTTAACTCTTCCAGGGTTGGTGATTCCACCACCTCCCTGGGCAACCAGTTCCAATTTTACAGCCCTTTCTGTGAGGGAAATGCCCTATCATCCAATGTAAACCTCCCTTGATGCAACTTGAGGCATTTCCTCTTGTCTGTCACTTGTTCCCTGGGAGCAGAGCCTGGCACCCACCAGGCTCCACCCTCCTTTCAGGGAGTTGTAGAGAGCAGTAAGGTCTCCCCTGAGCCTCCTTTTCTCCAAGCTAAATTTCAGCTGAAATCTCAGCACATTGCTGATGTTTGGGCCGAGGAAGGGGCTGTTTTTTCCCTAAGTATCAGCTTGCTTAGGTTTTATTCCTGATTTCTTTTTAGTTCAGCTTTCCATCGTGCTTATTGACAGTATTAGGAGCTATCCAGGGATCATGTAGGAAAGAAAACTGTGGTGAGGCTTCACCTGGGACCAGTCTGCCCTTCCCCTCGTGCTTCTGCTGCTGCAGTTGTGTACAGCTGTGTGCAGCTGTGCCCCCGAGACCCCGCTGTGCTCCCAGCAGGGCTTCTCCCACAGCTGCTGTGCCACGATGGTGACAAAGCCTGGATTTATGTGTTGTGACTTCCCCTGGCCTCTTCTGCAACTGGTTCTTGCCTCTTGGCGGTGAGTGACCCCATCCCTGACACCTCCCTGAGCGCCTCCGCTGCCGCCAGCGCCGGGCGAGTTCCGGAGTGTCCCTGGCCATAAGCGTTACCAGATGTTTACAGGTCTGGAGGTGCCATCGCCGGGGCTCCATCTCTCGTGCCTCATTTCATAAGGAACACTTGTGCTTTGCAAAGTTAACTCTGCTCCCTGAATCTCTCTGTGGCCTCACTGCGCCGTGCACTCGCACATTCCAGCAGCCGCTTCCCGCGGTGGGGCACTGGGATGTGTGCTGGGAGCATCCAGCTGTGCTGGGAGCATCCAGCTGTGCTCATTGGCTCTGTTTTGGGCGTCTCAGTGGGGTTTAGGGCTGGGGGCTGTCAGAGGGAAGCTGTTCTAAACTCCCATCCCCTCCAGTGACGTTGCCCCCAGCTGAGCTCCGTGGGGAGCGTGTCTGTGCTGGCAGCACCGGGCACAACGGGCAGTGCCCGGGTGGGCAGAGCTGACCTGTGTGCAGGGAAAGGACACCCTGGGAATCTGCTCTGGCGCCACAGAAAAAAAGCAAGACGTTGTGGTTTTAAACATTCCCCGCATGCAAGGCTTTTGCTTGCCTCTGTCGCAGTGATCTCAATTTAAATCCTAAATAGATGTGAGTTAAATAACTTTGTGGAGTTGTCATTAAAGGCTCCTTCTCGGGTTTGTTTCTGTTTCTCCCTGAAGGTGAAAGCTGCGGGAGTCCCCAGTTGTCTTAATTTCACCTTGAGTGTTTTTGGCTGCAAACTTGTGGTGTTTGGCTTCGCAGAGATGATAAAATCTAAGATTTCGCTTGTGAAGGCTTCACTCTGCTGCAAATCCCTGTTGAGTGAGGAGCGCAGGATCAGACCCCTCATTTAGATCAATGGTTCAGGGAGGAAAAAAAAAAGGGAGATGAACTTGGAGCCTGTGAAGAAAACCTGGTTGGGGGAGAAGGGAGGAGGGGGAGAGCTGAGTTAATGGAAGAGAGATATCTCCAGCCTGGAAATGGATGAAGGGAAAGGGAACGTATCTCACTTCGTCCTCCTGGGATTAATTTTGAATATCAAACGCTTGATCTCGAGCCGTTCCTCAGGCAGCCGGTCATGTTTCTGTGAAAGCTGTATTTTGAAAAGAATTTTTCTGATGCTTTAAAACAGAGGGAAGCAAAGCAAATGACCTTATCCTGCTTTGCATTATGTCACACCCGATGATATTCTTTTGCAGTACTTGCAGATAGCTTGACACATCGAGGCAGACAGCCCCTTATTATTAAATCTGTTTGCAAATGTGCTCAGATTGCCCTTCACATCCACCCCTGGTTATGAGCGGTGGCAGCCCGTGGCTGCAAATCCCAGGTCCCCACAAACACCCACCTTCTCCCCGCCTCCCCACTGAGCTTGTCAACACTTTAGGGATTAATAAAGTGTCCTATGAGGAAAGGAAAGGGCTTTCTTCCCCCTGCCTGGGAGGGATGAAGGGTAGTGCCTCCTTCCTGTGGCTTCTCTTCCTCCACGGCTCTCTGGGCTCCTCACTGAGCTGCTGACCTTAGGAATGTTCCTGTGGCTGGCACGGAGGGACCCAGTCCCTGTTCAGCTGTGTCATGTCTCCCCCCGGGTCACATCAGGCCAGCGCCGCTGCTTTCCGCGCTCGGTGAAAGCTGAATCAAGAGTGCCTCACGCTGCTGAGCCGGGCTATTGCTGCAGCCCATCCTCTCCGCGTGCTGCCAGGATCCTGCTTCCCGCAAAAGGCCACGCTGTTCGTTCCGATTTCCAGCCTTTCCCCGGTAAATCCTCGGTGCAGAGCACCCCCGTTGTCAGCATCCCCCGATTCGCCCCCAGCAGCAGCCGTGGCAGGGATACAGGGATGTGTGGCTTCCTCGGGAGCTCAGGGGGAAAGTTCTCCCAAGAGAGAACTGAGAGAGAATTGTCTTTTCTGAAGACAGAAATTGGTATTGGTAATTGGCCCCAATCCTCTATGAGGACATTAAATAAATACCAGGCTGGCCAAAGCCACAAATGGGTCAGACTCCCCGAGGTTTTCATTTAGATCCTAATGGATTTTTATCCTACAAGCTGGTCTTTGGGATTTGACGTTGGTGTTCACATCTGATGCTATTGCAATGCACCTGACAGTCCCTGGGGTCTGTGGAATTGCTCCCTGCACCACTGGGAGCTCGTGGCAGAGGCTCCCGGGGCGGTTTGGGCATTTCTGCTGAGGCACTCGCTGTCTGTCTCTTCCAGACTTGTTGGCTTTCAGTGTCAGTGAATTTGTGCTGTTCCTTATGGGAGGATGAACAAAAGGCATCACTTAACCTTGTTTTTTTGTTTCGAAATGTTTTTCTCCTTTCTCATCCTCCTCTTGAATGATCCACCCCCAACGTTTTCATTGGGTATGGAAATGTGTATAGGACCACATTTTTTCATTGTTATTTTCCTATTCTCCTTGCATACATCTGTCTTTCCAACGCTGAAGGTGATATTGCGAGTTGAGAATGTTGTTTTCTCCCATGAAACCACCACAATATTTTCATTTACTGTTCTCTCTCCCTTTCTCTCCATGTCTTGCTTTCTTGGACACCATTGTCTGTTGATCAGATGTTTTTGTTAAGTTGTCCAGAGTGATGTGTGGGTTTTTTCCTTCCCCTGAGTGGTTACAATTAAGTTAGAATCCATCAATGTGTATGAGTTGTTGGCAATGTTGCTTTTGATAGGCATTACCTTGTACTTGTCTGTATTAAATTTCAGCTGTCATTGTTTTCTTAATTGCCTGTGTTAGATAATGCTGAATTTCCCACAGTCCTCTCCTCCTGACTAAAATGAATAGCATTTGTATCACAAATGCTTCAAACTTGACACCTTTTTTCCCCCCATGCCATTTAAAACTTCACCTTGGTTTGGCTGATTTAATTTGCTATCAATTTCTCATATTTTGAGGCATTCCTTTCTTTCCTTTCCCTCTCTCTATCTCTCTGCTGCCCTGTCAGCTTTGGGGGGGGTTCCTCTATGGTGGGAGGTGTTTTGCACACCTTGGATTTAGCCAGGATGGGTGAGGAAATCTCCATTTTCCTAAAGGTGAAAGGGTGAAGGTGCAGCACAGGTGGTATAAACCCTTCAGGAGCTCTGGGATGTGGGTTTGGGTTGTAAACCAGGATTTTCTCAGCCATGAGAAATCCAGCTAATCTGTGTGTGGTCTCGTGTCCTCCTGGCCATACCAGTGTCATTTTTGGGATCTGCCTGATGCAGGAGTGGGAGAGCCGTGATTCAGGAGATCTGGCTTTTATTTCGCACTCTCCCATATCCCTGCTTTGTGCGGATCTTGACAAGCTGCTGTTCTTCTCCAGCTGCTGTTGGGTTTGTGTACTTTGCTTGTACAAATGACATCCCTTCACAAGGCATCTGCAGGGAGATGGTTTTCATCTTCAGAGCCTGCTGCTTCTTCAGGGGTACTGGTTATTATTAAGATGTTTCTGAAGGTCTAATAAATAATAACAGCTTTTCTTGAAAGCATTGTTGCCTTCCTCAAAGGACTCTAATAGATTAGAGAGGGGACACTTTCTTTTCTAAAAGCCACACTGTGCCACGTCACATTCATCCAGAGAGTTTATTATAACTTTCAAACCCCTAATTTAACAAGTTTACTTACTGCTGAAGTAAGCCTTTGAAGTGTGGAATTATCTGTTCACTTCGAAAGCATGGAATGATCATTTCCATGCCAGCAGAAATTACTGAGTGAAATTGGGTGATAATTTTAGTCTTAATTTGGTTTTCAGTCTATGAAAGTTTCTCGATATTTTTAAATGATGTGAAAGGATCTCCTCTATTCTGCGTTGCCCAAAATAGTCTACTGCAGCAAATTAAGGCATTTGGTAACTTGGCCTTTATGAGAACTCTGTATGGCTTTTCTCCCTTTGAAACACCTCTTTGAGGAAGAACTGGATGCCACATCAGCGGGTTGGCAGCCCAGACCTTCAGAAGGGGCTGGAGGACCATAAAGAGGTGGCGAGACCTCTGGCATTGCTCCCGAGGCAGATGAAAGGCACAGAGAGAGTTTATGAACCCATCTGCGGGAGGAAGGCAGCAAACTTGCCAGTTCAGCGAGCTCAGTTGAATCCTTCCCAGTCAGGGTAGATCCAAAGTTAATCGCTTGGAGGTCTGTTGGTATTTTTATCCCTGCATTTATATTTTATGGAACCATCTGGTCCCATTAAAGCTTTCAAAGTCAGCTTGGATTGAATTGAGTTTCCCGGGAGCTGAGAAGAGGAGGAGTAAGAGTAGGTGAGGTGTGGGGATGAAGGAGGCCTCACTGCAGAGCGAGCACTGCCAAACAGACGGTCAGGGGGAGAGGGACGAGGCCGGTTTGGAGCACAGCATTTAAACCCTGAGTGGTGACGGGGCTCCTTGCTGTGCCTGCCCTGGGGGTGCCTGGTTTTCCAGCTGAGACCTTCCTGTCCAGTGAAACACCATCAGCAGCTTTTCCTCTGGAGTCACTCAGAGAGAAGGAGGCCTTGTGACTCCTTGTGAAAGCGGTGGTGACAACTTGAAAAATGGCTTCAGCAGCAGCGAGTTCCCTTCCCGGGCTGGAGCTGCAGAGAGTTGCTCCAGGACATTGAAGTCTCCAGCTGAGTCCCATTGACCCCCCCAGCCTGGTGCTGTGCATGAAGTGGTCCAGGACCTCATTCCCACATTTCCACCCCTCTCTCATCAGCCTTGCAAAGCTGGGGAGGGAGCTGCCCTCAGGAGAGGAGCTGCAGGCCTGGCACGGGACTGCTCCATGCTCAGGTCACTCCTGTGCTCCAGCGGTGCCAATCCTGAGAGCGGAGCAGCTGCCGAGTCATCCAGACTTGGAGCTTTCCCCTCCTCGTTTCGGTGTTTGCTCGCTTGGAGCCTGCCTGTTCCTTCCCCGTGCTGCACGTTGCCTTTCCAGGGCTATGGCCTGGAAAAACAGGAGTGGAGGGGCGTGCATGGAATCATTTGCCTTCTGTTCAACAGCACTGGTTGCTTTCCCAGGGCTGGCCCGGCTCACACCGAGCCTCGGTGGCACTCCTGGAGGGTTTGGCTGGGACACAGTCCCACCGTGCCCACTTGGGATGCGAGTGGTTACTGTGTGAATCATCTCCTATTCAGTGCATTCCCAACCCAACCTTAGGAGATGGGAAAGGAATTTGTGTGTGTCCTGGTGTTTAGGAGCACTTCAGGTGCCACAGCAATCCGGGAATAGAAACCTTTTCCTTTCAGCTGCTGACAAAACTGGATCTTGTTAGGTGGAGCTGATGGTTCCCCACACATCTGAAGGGCACGAGCCACCACTTTTATTGATTTCTTCCAGAGAATAACTTGCATTTGCTCTGTAACCACTCCTGCAACCCCCTGTGATTTTTTTTCAAGCACCCCTAACCTGAATCCATCGTTTGCTGCTGCCCAGGGATCTCGCAGCACCATGGGATGGCAACTCCTTGCTCTCCAAAGGATTGGAATGAGTGTCTGAAAAGCCCCTTGAGATGCAGAAGAAGGTGCTTGCAAAGGAACCTGCTGTTTCTTGGGCAGAGGGAGACTTTTGCAAACCCAGGGCACCGCCTGTTTGCAGTGAGGGATATTTTGTGGTGATAACTTGGCCCAGCTTATCGTGGTCACAATTTTCCCTCTTGCCCCCAAGTACCTCAGAGCTGCTGATAATGCCGTGGCTTTGGGACAGCTGCTCTTGAGCGTGTTAGATTTGAGTGAATAATTCATGGAAGCAATTTATTCATTGAATTCACCAGTCTCAAGCTCAGGGTATGTCTGCTGGGCAAGTTGTTATTTCCTTCAATTTATTAGTGGTGGAGTAATATGCCGATATACATTGAGACTTCTGTGTCAGAAAACATTTGTAATGCAGAGATCTGGGCTGGCTGGTGAGCTCAGAGGGGCAGATGAGGGATGGGGTCCATCCCTGGGAGGCTGCCCTGAGTTTTTTGGGGAGAGGATCCTTCTGAAAACTCTCTGCTGATCCACCCTGCTCTCGCAGCCCTGCTCTGCTGGGCGTGAGGGGCTCTGGGTTTGGGAGGAAGAGGGGCTGAAGCTGTTAATAGCCTTAAACCAGCGTGTGCACAGGGCTTTTCGTTCACCCTCTGCTCCTCAAGGGCCGGGGGAATTGGAGCTCCTGTTATTATTTAAGTGGCTCTCCAGCTGCTCCTTCTCATCCTGTCATCTCCCTGCCTGTCTTTGATTAATGACTGGACCATCCATTCCAGTGCTTCCCTCTCTCCTTCACTCAGTTCCCTGTTTTTTCCCCCCTTTCCCCTCCACTTCTATTTTTTTCCTCACACAAACTGCTGATCTAAATGTTCAAAATAAATTATGCTGAATAATGGATGAAGGCAGCTGCATAATTTATGGTGCCACAGGGTGAGGCGAAGCCCTGTGTGCTCTTCCTCTGCTTCTTGCCCCCTGTGCCATCCCGTGCCCTTTCTCCGAGCAAACCGAGGAGCTGGTGGCACCAGGTTTGCCGGTGGCTGCTCTTCAGATCCCACTTCCAGTCAGAGAAGGGATTTAATATCGCAGGATTACGCACCCAGGGGTGTTGTGACCACGGGAGATGCGAGGTGCTGATGTTCAGCCCGTCAAAGGTCGTCCCTGCCTGCTGGGGCAGAGGTAATGGGTTTAATTAGTCACCCCACGACATTCCTCTCCTGCCTTTCTGCAGCAGGATGGTGCTGCTGGAAAAGGCTTTAAGATCAGGTGGAAGGAATGGATTTCCTCCTTATGGGGTCTTGCTTTGCCCCAAGTGTCAGTATGAGAAAGTCTGCTGTTGGTTAGCATGATTCATTCTGGCAGGCTGAGGCAATTTCTTCTGACTTTTATATTATATTCAGAATTTCTCTCCATAAGGATATCAGATATAATTATAATATGTTGAAATGAAGTACTTCAACCTTATCAAAAATAACATTTTGATAATTTTTTCGCTGAAAATGTCAACACAATCAATAGGTTCTTGCAAATGTTTTCATTTCATTAAACTCAGCAGATTGTTCTGCTGGCATGTTTTAACCCACACTAAATATCCTTTTTTCCATATTGGGATGAACTTAGATAATAAGGTTACCTTTACAAAGCCACATGGTGATGAAGTAGAGCTTTTTAGCAGCAGCCCTCCATGTTCCTTATAAAAGGATGAAAGAGTGGCAGAGATGACTGAGACAGTGAGGGAAAGAGAAAAGGAGAGACAGAGAGACATCATTTTTCCCTCTCCAAGTTTATTATCCCATCCGTTTGCCTCTGTCCTTCTCTGATGTCTTGTCCGTCAGCCGCCGAAACCTAATTCTGTAAGAAATAAATACAACTTGAGTAAATTAAGTGAAAAGGCTGCACAGAACCCAATTACTCTCTGTCCCCCAGCTGCTCGGGAACAGAGTTCATTTCCCTGTAATGAACAATGTGCTGAGTGACAGCCTGGCAAGATGAGCCGTGGTTTCATCCAGGGCCAGATGTGGGGACACGGAGTAGTTAGGGAGGGTTCTGTCCGTGGAGGTGGAGATGTGGGCATGCAGGAACCTTCCCCTGGGAGACTCCAGCTGCTCTGTCTGGCTTCCCAAGAGAGATCACCTCAATTGTGGAAACCATTTGTTGCTAGAACTGGGAGCAGCAGAGGTGGTTAAAGGTGCTCCAGTGTTTCCTTTCAGAGTGCCCAGGTTTCATTTGCTCGGAGGTCTCGGTGTTGTTCAGGCAGAACCTTCTCCTGCCAGGAGGGAAGTTCAGGAGGCCCATGGCAGGCACAGAGCGCTTGCAGCCTCTGGAAGGAGTTCAGAAAGAGGTAAACCCAAATGTACATGGGCTCTGTAAAGTGGTGTGGCTGAGGAATTAACCTGGGACTTGGGACTCAGCCCTGCTCTGTCGCAGCCCTGACTGCGTGACCTTCAGCAAATGGCTTTACGGTCTGCCTCTCTCTTCCCCAGCAGCACATCATTTTGTTCACTCCTCTCCTCTGATTGCAGGCAGCTTTGGTAAAAGATTTTGTTCCTCTGTGTGTGTATTGAACTTGGCACAAAAGCTGCTCGTTCCAGCTGTTGCTGTAATACGCGTGGGGAGATTTGTGAGGAGTGCTGGAGTAGGGCAGGAGGGAGCCTGGGCTGAAACCTCCGCTTGGTTTTTCTTCTGTGCTTGTAGGACTAAACCCAAGAGCTTAAATCAAGCAGAGGTGAGACTGTGCGCTGGCATTAAGATTTTATAGGGCAGTGGACGGGGTGCCAGTCTCGTGTAACACAGGGATCGATGCGGTTGCTGTGACGCTGCTGGCGCAGAGTTGACGCTGTCTGTTGTTACCAGAAACGAGGATGAGCGAGTTTTGCCTGTTCCCTTTGCCTCTTTGCATGCACGGACTCCTTCACACGGCTCCCTGAACGTTCCTGCAGCTCTGCAGGGATTATCCAGGATGCTGGACTGGGAGGGCCCGCATGGCCCCGCTGTGTGCTTGTTTTAAGCTGGGGCTGCCTGCGGCGAGGCTGAGCCAGCACAGCTTGTTTGCAGGAGCTGTGGTGGTGCAGCAGGTAATGACTGCTCGGGAGAAGGAACTTGCGGTGCTTTATTATGCGGAATATCCAGGCGGTGAAAGACAGCTGCTGCTGCTCTGTGCAGTATTATACCCCCATAATCAATATCGGGGAGGAGGAACTGCTGGGCAACCTGTTCCCTATTATGGGCACTTAAGCAATGCTTGGGTTGACAAAAACCCTTGTAGCAACTGCAGGCAGCACATGTTCAACATGCTCCTCATATATCAGGGAGCGATCCAGCCAAAAGCCCAGATGCTCTTGACAGCTAACTTTGGAGAGGAGCTGGTGACAAAGCAGCCTTTCAACCACGGGAGCCTCCTTTTCCTCTGGACACTTGGGGATCAGCTTTGCCTGAGCCTTGAAACCCGGAGCAGGGAGACTGATGGTGGTGTGCAATTAAATCCCTTAATATCACCCAAGCAGGCGGCTGGAGTGCTGAGATCTGATGTCAGGTGTGAAGGACCCGGAGCCAGGACTGCTGGGCTGTTTCTCTGGCGCTGCCACTGATTCATTTTGACTTTGAGCAAGTCATTTAATCGCTCAGTAATTAATGCTATTCATACAGCTAAATTGAGTGCTGCTAGGTACGTGAGCTCTCGCTGCAGGCACACTGTGGCCATTCAAAAAAATCACAGCAACACCTAGAATAGAAGAGAAGGTGTTTGATTTCAAAGCGTCCTGGGCTGCCACTTGAATCCTTCTCATCATGTACCTAAAAAGGGCCCGTGGCAGATCTCTGAAAGGCTCCACTTCCTTACTGCAGGAAGGAGCGATGCCCACGGGCCAGAGCTGGGAAATCCATCACCTACCTCAGCAAATAAGTGTTAATGAAGTTCACAGGGAGTCTGGGAGGGATGGTGGTGGGAATCAGCAGATGATTCCTGCTGTTTTAGCATTGATCCCCTCCCTGACCTGTCGGTTTGAAGCTGGCACAGCAGACCCAGGAGCTTGGCTCCTGTGCTGACGTGACCTCCTGCTCTCCTGGCCCGTGCCCGTTTAACCGAGGAGCTGCCGGAGTCAATCAGAGCCGAGTGTTTGCAAGCAGGGCCAGTGCCTGGTGCTGAGTGGTTTTATTAGCTCAGTACAAACTGCAGCAGAGCACTTATTGATTCCCGTGATCCACTGCCATCAGTAACATCATTTGTAAACTTTTGGGGAAGCGGGAGTGGTAGCGACGGCTGCTGCACCATCCCGGTCACTGGGGCATTCAAATTACCTTTACTGAGAGGAGTATCTGCTGTCTGAGACTCAACTCCAGGCTCGGCTGGGTCAGGAAGGGCTTGGAAAGCACTGAGTGAGTACAAAGAGCTGCAAACTCTGTCTTTGCCCACAAATGGAGACACGTGGCTTTGCCCAGGGGCTGGAGGCCATGTGCATGCTGCTTAACCTCTGTGTTACAGGGCAAAACGAGAGACCTCTCTCGTTTTTATCTGCTCTGCCTTGAACTAACGCTGCCTGGAGAGGCTTTCTTGTGCTCACGATGAGTAAAATGAAAGATCTTTGCACCTTTAGCTGCAGGGCTTTGCTCAAATTCCCCTGTACTTACTCTTGCTCCTGGCAGACCCCTGTAATTGCGCTGCGTCTCTCTGTATTTATGCAGATATATATATCAATCTGCTACCAAGCCCATCAATTTCTTGACTAAACCTACTGTTTGGGAGTCCATTAAGGGTGTTTGGTTGACCAGATGTGGCCCTGAAAGGGAAGAGTTCCCCCTTTTCAGCTGTTGTGGGTGTGGGTGAGGGATGTGAGGGAGCGGGGATGGAAATATCTGCAGTTCTGCATGCGCACAAAATGACTTCTGGGAAGCTGGGATAAGCATCTTGTTCCTTCAGCTTTTGAAAACAGCAGATCTCTATCACTCAGAGGAGTTTTTCACCTAAATAGTGGCAGTAGATCCACGGGGTCCTCTGGGGGAGCAATGGACTTACTGCAAAGCCAGGACAGTTTAAACTGGAATTTACAAACCCACACAGGGTTTGGGGTCCGTGCTTCGTTTGAATGGGAATTCAATAGCTGCGTTCCCCGAGTGGCTCAGGAAGTTTTGCTGTGCATTTTCCAAAAGGAGGTGTTACAAAAATGCGGAAAACCACCAGTAAAATGTGTTCTGCCACAAAAAACCCCAGTGAATTTTAGATGGCTGGCTTTTAACTTATTAGCAGCTGTGGGATGTTGTGGCCCAACAGAGGAAATAAAGCTCCAGTTATCCCCTTCAGTGCAACTTTTGCCTCCTAAAGAGATGTCAAATTGTCCAGCACAATTTAAGAACACATAAATCCACGTGTATTTTTTTTTCCTTGCCACATCTCTAGTAAAACTGTTTAGATTGATATGTCCTTTTAGAGATGCTAAATTGCATTTAGAGGGAGGAGTTAGGGAAAGGAAGAAGGACAAATGTGGTAGCAGAGATAGAGCCTGCGAATTCGCTGGGCTGGAGGGAATGATCCGGGCTACTGACTCATCCTTAATATCCACACATCAACTTTCTGTCCCCAAGGCCACACTGCCAGGCCATTTCCATAGCGTTGCCTTCAAACACACCTTCCTGTGCCTCCAATCTCTGCCCTGGCTGGCAGGGTTGATGTCTGGAGGAGTAATTACTCCGGGGATAGCGCCGGACTCCGAGATGGACTGGGAGCCACCTGACACTGTCTTGCCTCTGGTCCTGCCCTCCACGGGGAAATTTTAAGCGTGTTGGAGCGATGGCTTTGCACAAATTCCCAGCTGACGGGACGTGTGTTTGGGCTGCCTGGCTGGTCAGGAATTCATTAGGAACTTTTGTGTTTGCAGCTGTCTCTCGGATTATATCTTTATTGATCCTGCCTGCCCATGGCCAATGGGAAATATGTGGAAATGATGAAGCTCTTCTGAAGGGGAGTTCATAATCTTGCTCAAACAAAGCCAGGCCCCCAGAGAGAGGGATGAATGGCCTGTGTGTCGCCTATTTTGAGATGATACGGCTATCACATCTTGTTCCCCTTGTTTTACTGGGATAACATTCAATTACCCCTGCCAACAGCAGCTTCCCGTAAGGGTTGTTGAGACAGCTAATTGCCTGCCCCACTTACTCCAGATGAGGAATACAAGGCAGCTCTGAGGCTGTGTGGGGCCAAGAGGATGGCTGGGAATGGCACCAGTTTTAGGACTGCACAGGTCCCCTGAAGACCCGGCGTCCTGAGGAGGTTGTGGAGCTGGAGGTCAGCCTTGAGCCCAGCTCTGCCATGGCTTTGCTGCTTGACCACAGGAAATTCACTTCATTTTGTGGCAGGGTCTGGGGGAAAGGCCGTGGGTGCTGTCTGGGAGATCAGGGAGATGCCAAGTTAAGCTGGAGTTCGTGCTCCCTAAACATTAGCGGTTGGTGGCCCTTGCTGAGTCTTGCTCTGGGGACACAGAAGAGGGTGAAATGCTGGCTCTGTGGAGCGCAGAGGATTATTTGGGCTGTGCTGCCCTCCCTGCCAGGGCTGCACAGCCGCTGCCACCACCAGCATCTTCGGCAGGGAAGCTTCCCCGCAGCCCCCGTTGTTCGGAGCGAGCCTGGGCAGGGCTGTCAGCAGGTAACAGCTTTCACTCACTGCTTTGTGCAGCACCCCAGAGAGGCAGAGCCTGAGCAGCCCCGTATCGATGCCTGACAGCACCTTCCTGTTTGTACACCCGAGCGAGGAGACAACTTGTGAGACAACTGCACTTAGCCCCTGCCAAAGCCAAGCGCCGGAGAAGTCCCTGATGTATTTAGAGAAACACACTGTCTTGCTGTGTCTGCTTTGGAGAAACCTTGCTAATCCTTCCTGAAAAGCCCAAAGGGGGATCCAGAGCAGCTTTTCATTAGCCAGACAAGCCCTACAAGTTCCCCAGCAAAATACATACAAGGGAGAGATGCTGCCGCAGGCGGAGTGACGGAGGGGAGGGGAGGGATGCGATGCGCTGGGCAGGGAGAGGAATGTGATGGGCAGGGAGAGGAATGAGAGTGCTGGCCTTGCATCAGAAAAGGGCTGGGAGCTTTGGAAGGGGCTTGGAGGCTTTAGGAAGGACTGGGAGCTTTGCATTGCAGGGAGGGGTGAGGAAAAGTGGGGTTCCTCCCTGGGATTGCACCAGGGTATCCCTGGGGGCTGCAAACCTCGGCCAGAGGTGCCTGCTCTTTTCCCACTGGAGGAAGGCTCGTTCCAAGGCTCCCTAATAATGGATAGCCCTCGCTGCTGCCTGCAGCCAGGGCTGCCTGGCATGTTTCTCTGTGCATGTGCAAACAAGCTATCCCTGACACAGCGCCTTCATGGCAGAATAACTCCATCCCTCGCACTGGGCTGTGCTGCTTCTTGCTGAGCCAGTACAGCTCGTACAGGAACTGAGTGTAAACAATCCCAGAATGTGTGGAAAGCGCTTATTTAGTCTTCCTGCTGCATTAGAGAAGGGATGGAAGTTCATTTCTCAGTGGGGCCGGCTGATCCTGCAGGGATGGGGGTCTGTAGTCAGGACCTGGGATGAGTGCAAGCTGCAAGGTCATTAACGCTGCTGTGCACATGGAAATATTCTGCTGCTGCTTTGCCGTGTTCCTGCTGAGCATCCATCCCCGAGCTGCTGTCTCTGCCTTTCCCTGTCTCTCCCAGCTGACAGAGCCCCGAGCTGCAGCGGGTTAGATCCCACCCGGGATCAGGCTAATACGTGGTGCTAACAGGTTGTCAGCTCTGGGGCTGTAAGAGGATGCGTTTCCCAGGCTGTGGGAGCTAAATCCGGGTGGACGTGACTTGCATGTCCACAATTCCCCTCTCGAGTTGCAAGACTTGCAGGAGCTGAGAGTGCTCTGGTGATATCTGCAGGCATGGCAGAAAATCGTTTTCGGTGGTGGAAAGTGACTTTGCTGTATGGATAAAATCTTGTGAAATTACTCTGGGCTAAGAACAATTTGTTTCAGCCTCCCTCTCCCGAGATACTGATGTTGGAAATGTCCAGATTTGCCAGGCCTTCTGTCTGTGCACCCATTTTGAACGCCGGGTTTGGGTGTTTTTCTGTCGTTCTGCATGGGCGTGCTTGCGGCCTCGGGGACAGGAGCTCCACTAAAGCAGATAAAGGACTTTAAATAATAAGCACCTGCTAAGGTGTCAGGAGAATACCTGGGTGAAATGAAACCGCTGCTGAAGAACTGGGTGCCTGAGTGTGTGTTTGAGAGCAAATAGATATAGAGGTGTCATTTTGGTGACGTGGGGCAAATGCTCAGACCTGCCCTTCGTATGCAGAGGGGCTCGCTGAGAGTCCCCACTGACACAGGCAGAGGAACTCAGGAGCAATATTAATTTAGATGGCTCTCCTTCCCATTCCAGGCCTGTTGTTATGGTGCTGTTGGTGTGTAATAAAAGACCTTTCCATGCTAGGGGAAATCAAATAATCCTACGCAAATGTGAAGGCGTTTGGACGGTGATTGTCCTAATGAAATTGGTGATTCAGCTCTGGCTCCGAGTGTCCCCTTTCCTCCTCTTAAGGTGCTTTTTGCCAGCCTGTGGATTGATAGATTGGTGCCTGAGTGCCTTTGTTATCAGGAGCTTGTCATTAAGGGTTTGTGCATTGCTTAGAATTGAGACCAACCTGGGCTTTTCTGGCTGGGGGATATTTTGGAAAAGATTTATGAATTTTATGAGATGGACTTAAGTAGTAGATAGTTAAGGCTTTGGGATGGTAAAAAAAGTATTTATCTTGAAAAATAGGAAAATGTTATGAACCTTGACATCTCTTTCACTCCAGAGGCAGCCTGTGAACTCCTAGAGCTGGAAAATTACTTGGAGAATGTGCCACAGGGCAGCTTTCTATACTCTGTCGTGCCTCCTCCTGTCTTACACCCTCTCCTGGCTTGACAGGGCAGAAAAGACTGTGAAGGAGAGCGAA
This sequence comes from Ifrita kowaldi, assembly GCA_013398055.1. NCBI lineage: Eukaryota > Metazoa > Chordata > Aves > Passeriformes > Cinclosomatidae > Ifrita > Ifrita kowaldi. The sequence goes on from VZRS01006938.1 coordinate 87,859, forward strand.
ATGAATTTTCTGGGCTAGGGGAGTTCCAGCTCTCCTTCCTCCCTTCCCACCAGCCCTGCCCGTGTCAGTGTCCTTGGCCCGGGCAGTAGGAACGGGGATGCTCTGGCAGCCCTGGGCACTGGGATACTGGTCCGGTCAGGTGCACCTGATGGCTCCCAGTACCAGATACTGGGGAGACAGGTGCCCAGGACCTGGGATGATCTCTTGCCTGGGAAGGGTTTTGTCTGCACATCAAGGTCAGTCAGCAATTGACCTGAATAAGCTTTTAGGGCCCTGCCACGTTTTGATCTCTCCTAATACAACAAGGAGCACCCTCGTGGGTTTCCTCCATCTCTGATTTCTGTGAAGCCCCATTTCAGCTCCTCCATCATCACAGAGCTCAAACCAGCCTTGTCAGAGGCAAGGGGGATGAAAAGCCACAGACCTTTCTTGTTAGAGACATGCTTCCCTGGCTTTCCTGCGGGCTCGGGGACTGCATTACCAACACTCTCCGAGAAGGAAATGCACTTTGTACAAACCGTTTAACCTCTCTGTGCCTCTGTTTACCCTTTTAAAAAGGTGTAATACCCTCAGCGATGCCGTGAGGATCAATTACTGTTTCTGTATTCTGAGATCCCTGGATAAAAGGGTAGAGAATTATCCTTGCCAGTCTGCCTCAAATATTGTTTTCATTAAGATTAACACTCTTCAGTAAACAGAACCGTTAAAGCCATATTAGGTGTTTAATAAGTAATATGGAGTTGTTATCCATCACGGTGTCTTTTCGGAGGGAGCTGCTGGGGAACGCACGGTAACAGGGCTGTGGAAGCGAAGCATCCTGCTCTAATTGCTCGTTTGATTAGCAGCACTTAGGGTTACGTGAGGATGATTGGGTGGACCTCATCAAAATTCCTCATCTCAAGGGCACAGAAGCAACAGGAGACACAGGAACAATATCAGCAAGTCTGGGGATTGTTGAGACCAAGGTACAGAAACTCCACTCTGCGTTGCAGGCAGCGTCCAAAATCTGGGGAAAGGCAGCTCAGGGCAGATGGGGAGTGGGGGAATGGGCAGAGGGCTGTAAATCCTGCTAAATCTTGGCAAATCAAAAAGAAAAATTAAATTAATTGATCAGGTGGTGTGGTTTCCCGTTGCCTGTAGTCAGTCTCTGCGCGCCCTTGGTTATGAGTCCAGGGCTGCTTTACATGGAGCACTTGGGCTCCACCAGAAATGGGGAGTCCGGTGGAGCTGCACTCCCACTCCCCATCCCTGAACTCCGTGGGTGTAGCAGAGTGCACAAAAGGAAGATTTCCTGATCTGGTGCATCAACTACTCTGTAAATGTTCCTTCTTTTGATCTGTTTCATGTGTTCCCAGACCCTTCCAGGCCAGAACTTCTCAAATCTCCTCCTCGCTTTCGGTCTCTATCCTTGCAGCCCTGACCATGGGAACAGGTCTCTGTCTCTCCCCGTATTTTTGGCTCTTTGTTGCCCAGATTCGGCTGGCAGGAGCTACAGAGCTGAAGAAAAATAGAGTTTTAAAAGCCAACAGCCAGAACTGGGTTCTCAGCTGGGTCAAGTGCTGTGGTGATTTACACTGGCTGAGGTTCTGGCCCATAATCTTTTGTGCTCTACCATAAATATTACGTTGGTTTAAAACGAACAGATCTGTCTCAAACTTGGCTGAGCCTTCAGTGTAAATAATGCAACCTTTGGAAGTCCACTTCCATGTTGTCCTTGCTGCCTGCAAGGACACAACTCTGTTTTAGCGGTTTGGTAACAGAAGGAATTTTCCTTGCCTGCAATTTTGCTCCAGTTTGGAGGAATTTCTTTCCAGTGGGCTGGACTGGGAGGCCAGCAGACCCCATGCCTTGGTGCATCCAGCTTATGGATGAGGTCTTGTTCCCTCACCTCTGGGAAAAACAGTGCTGGAGCTTCCTGGTCAGTTGTGCTGGGGCAGGTTCACAGTTGTTGGTGGCAGATGTTGGGTGCTGATTTTGTCATGTGCAAGCCTGGAAGTGACAGGGACATCACAGCCGTGATTCCCAGAATGCACGGAGTTATCCGCCTCGGAAACTCGGAGAGCTTTTAGCCAAGACTGACGTGTGAATAATACATATGAAAACCGGTTGAGTCTGTGAGGAATTGCCTTAGTCTGAAAGCATGTCCTGACCCAGTTTGGGTGCAGTAGGCCTGTCGGTGGCTTGAATAGTGGATGGCATTCCCAATCCGTTCAGAGCCGTTGCTGCTGCGCTCCAAGGCAGGCGTGAAATGACAGTGCCTGTAAGCCCTTGGCTTCGCGTCTCTTCCCCGGGGAGGTGCGTTCCGAGCTATCACTGCCTCGGAGTGCTGCTCCCTGCTAAGTCCCGAGGAAATCCCATTCTGCCCACCAGCCAGCAAAGGAGTCTGCAGGATTTCTACCAGCCTGGAAATAATGGGAGAGTAACACCAATTAAGAGGACAGGCTCAGTCCGTCTCCCGCTGTTCCGCCGAGGAGATCAAGGCGGGTTTGTCACCGTTTGAAGAGTGGCCTTTGAGGAAATTGTCAGTGAAGATGTTCTGAAACTGCTCCAAACGTTGTAAGTTGCTGCTGCTCGGGTACATAGCGGGAGAGTGGAGTCTCCTCTGAAGAGGAGCCTGAGGAAGGGCGGCAGAGCTGGATCCCCGTGGGAGGCAGGTGGGAGCCGACTCCCAGGAGGATGTGCCAGGATGAGAGGGTTAAAGCTGGTGAGAGCAGAGGTGAAGAGGGAAGGGGTTGAAGCAGGAGTTTGTGGGACCAGAGCAGCAAGAGCAAGGCTGTTCTTTGCCTTGAGCTGGGGGTGAAAAGAGAAGGGCTGAGTTTTCCCCTAGGGTTGTCTCCTTCCTTATAACCCCCATCTCTTGGAGCAGGGAGTGAAGGATGAGGAAGGACAGTGGGATGGTCCGGGTGCTCAGACAGCTTTGGGCCAGGCTGGTAGTCCAGTACAGAGCCAGAATCGATCTGGGGCATTACAAGGTGAAAGCTCTCTGGGAAGGGAGGAGAGATGTAGGAACATTTCCATCACATCGGTCCCTCTTCAGTGAGGGTCCCTGAGCAGCTTTTGGATTTGGGGCTGACAGCAGCCTGGCACAGTGTCCTTAGCTGGGCCTCTCCAGCGCTATGTTGAGGGATGGAGCATGTGAGTGAAACCACAGGGTTTTGTCCGTGACACAGAGACCCAGCAGGCACAGCTGTCCCTGGGCCACCAAGCCAGCTTCCCACCTTCTCCTGCGAGGTTCCAGCAAGGGGCTGCTCGGGCAGAGTGTCAACCTGCAGCCCCTGTGGTTTGCAACCTTCTGGCTTGGATGGGGCTGCCCAGAGCTACTCGGGTACTGCAGATTTTTAGCAGTCTGTTTTCTGCCGCTGCAGTGCCAGAGCAGCCTGATCTTCCAGCGCTCCAGCAAATTCCTGCCAGCCCCTGGGGAGCAAAGAGCCCGAGTCCTCCAACCCAGGACCTGGCACTGATCACCACCAGGATTCAGCTGCTCTGAACAAAGCCGTGCATCTCACAGGCTGCTTTATCCGAGCTCCCTTTGGCGCTAACCAGGCTGCAGCAGGTTAAGCTATAGAGCTGCCTGTGTCCCGCTGGCCCTGGGATCTGGCAGAGGGAATGCTCATGGAGGGCAAGAGCAATGGCCATTGCTTGCAGTCCCTGTGCATCAGTGCCTGGTGTCTCTGCACCTCTGACCCAGTGATTTATTTAAACCCTGGTTACGGGGGAGGCCGAGCCCAAAATACGGCTCCAGCCCTCTGCGGGACTGAATTAAACATGTGCCATTGCTTCTTGCAGGCTCTTGCTAATTTTTGTGCGGGGAGGGAGGAGGGAGAGCTCAAACAGATGGCCCAAGTATCACTCTCGCTGTCACCTACCTCCTTCCCAAATAAATGAGTGGTTCCCAGAGAAGTTTGGAGGGTGTAATGTGCTTTTGGGGAGGACACTTCCCAGGCAAGGCTGAGGCTGAGGCTGCTGGGGTCAGTGTGGATGTTGCTCTTACACCCTCTTGTCTTGAGACACCAGTTAATTTATGCAGCACTTGATCAGACTCTCATTACTGGAGATTCAGCAGGGACAGCTAGCGTGGGTATTATTTTATTTCCTTGCTCCATGTTCATTTAGCCCAGTAATTTCTTTCCCCCAGGAAAGTGTGGCTCAGATGAAGCATCTGGATTTTCAATGAGGTCCATCTTTATTTTAAGGTGGCAACAGGCATTTGGTTTTCCTGTGAAAAACAGCCCCATCCCCTCCCATCGCAGAGGACAGGGGGGTTTTGTAGAGGGATGCTGGATTCTGTTGATGAGAGCAATATATCAGAAAAGACCAGGATCAGAGGGAGTCTCTGCCATGCTGGGAAGGTGTTAGAAAGTGTCCTACATCAAACAGGTCCATGACCCAAGAACATCGGCGGCCCTGCCCTGGGCTGGCAGATGGGTGTAACCACCACATCCAGGGGCTTTGGCAGAGGACAGGAGGTCAGGCTTGGCCAAGTCCCGTGGAGATCTCTTCAGATGGGGCCTGGCTGTGTCCCCTCCTGGCCATCCCTCCTGCCTGGAGCCCGTTGGGTTGTCCGGCCTGGGGCTGCGGAGGAGCGCGGAGGCAGAGGCGATGCAGGGAGGGACAGCAGCCGCCGGTGGAAGAGAAAATGCTGACATAAATTAATCAAACGAGGCATCTCACAAGATTGAATTAGATCCTGATTTATGACTGCAGTGCTGCTGCTTCTGCAGTTCTGATGCTCCATGCTTATTCCTCACCCCCTGATTTATGGGGAGGCTCCTGCTGGGAAGGGGCCCCTGTGGAAGGGATGGATGGATGGATGGATGGATGGATGGATGGACAGATGGATGGTGTTACCAGCGGAGCTAACACCAGCCATCGCGTCCTGCTGCTCTTCAGGACTTCACCTATTCAACTGCTGTACCAGCTCATTTTTGAGGTGTTTTGGATGCATCAGCTGTTGAAAGGATGATGCCTGGAACAGGAGGGAGCCTTTGATCCTGCATCTTGTTCATCCTCCACCTCCTCAGCACACCAAGAAAACCCCTACCTGCCTCTTCCTGTGACCTGAAAGGTCTTTCCCACCCCTTCAGGTCAGGTTGCCTTGTGAGTGAGGCTGGTTTATCTTCTGAGAGATGTTTCTACTGCCAGGGATGCCAATCCCTTCATTTCTGTTCCACTCGGAGAGCTCCTGTGGCTCCTGGCTCCCTTGTCGAGCCTGTCAAGGGGAGCCTGATTTGTCTGGACATGTCCAATACGTTCCCCCACTGCACAAGCAGCAGGTTGGCAGAGCATGAAGTGGCTGAGCACGAGCGACTCCTCAGCCTTTGCAGAGGAGCCAGAGTAGCTTTGAGGGAACCTGGTGCCAAGGTGGCTTCAGAGAGATTCTGGGGACCTCAGCCCCAATGTGGAGGGAGCAAGAGAAGATAAAGGGAAAAGGTGAAAATTGAGTGTTGGGACAATGAGCAGCTCCAAGCAGAAAGTTGGGGTGAGATCACTGATGAGCAGGGAGGGGAAATCCTGTGGACAGCATGGAAAGTAGGAATGTGTAGGTTGTGTGGGATGAGTTAGAGGAGGAGTCTGAGGAGGGATCTAGAGGGTCTGTGAAGCAGGCAAGGACAGGGATTTGGAGAGAAGTCAATACAGTCCTCCCTTCCTTAGGGCTGTCTTTTATTGCCTATCACCCATATAGGGTTCATTCAGCATCATCCATGTAGAGAAAGCATTTTCCAAAGAGCCAGTCCCTCCCCTGGCAGTGATGTGTCCCTCTCTGTGGTGACTGGCATGGGGAACCGGAGGACTTAGCTTGAGCAGGAGGGCAGTAGCTCCCAGACTTGTTTGCAGTGATGTTCCCTGGGTACCCGGCATCAGAGACGAAGAATAGAAACAGATCTTCTGTCTTCCTGCAGCGTATTGATTTTTTGCTCCCTGCTCTGGCCTTTTGCTCATCCTTTTCAGCAGCTGGAGGTGAAATGAAATATAAGGTTTGAAAAACTAAAAATACAAAATGTGACAGCTTCATTGCTCCGAGTGATGGTATTTCGAGGGGACTCATGACCTGAAAAAATGGAGGCAATGCTGTCCCGACCGCTCTCCACTCAACGTGGTGAGGAAGAGAGCAGTGAAAAGGAAGGATTTGGGGCTTGGGTGTGGAGTTGTGTCACTGCCATGCTTGGGAGCAACCCAATCTGCAGAGGCACCTCTGGCTTGCCATGGAGGTTTGGGAATGGGAAGGGATGTCTGCAGTCCCAGGACATGGAATGTCCCTGCCACACATTTACCCGGGACACATCATCCTGCTGCACCCGTGTCCCCATCTGAGCAGCGAAGGTGGCTGTGGGACCGTGTGGTGATGGGAGCAGGGATAAACCTGGGAGCAGGGATAAACCTGGGAGCAGGGATAAGCCTAACAGCTCATCACTGTCGGTACTCGGAGCGTGTTTTAGGGCTATTTACAGGCTTTTGAGTGGTTACTAATTAGCGAGTGCCGCAGCTCACTGCGACACGGCAGCCGCCTTCGTCGGAGAGTGCCCAGCAGGGTTTAAATTACTTGTCATTTGCCTTGTTTTGCTTGGCCATTTGAATGCTTGACTCTCTCCTAATTGGCATCGTAACCGCTGGGGTGACACGCTCAGAGGCTCTTGATTGTATTCCTTATTTTTTTTTGGAGGGAGGGGAAGCCTGGCAGATGCCGCAGAAATTAAGCGATAGGATTTAATTCCTCTGTGTTGTTGGAGAGACGTGCGATGCAGAAGGGAGAAATCCTTTGGGTTTGTCGTGTTAGGGTGAAACTCAGCCTGGGATTTGGATGGTGCAGGTAGAGTTTAAGTGAGGGGAGTTCATCCTTTCCCTTCTCCTTCGGTGCTGTGGGGTCCTGGGCTTTGGGAAGGTTCTGCAAAGGTGGAGGGCTGGAGGCGCAGTTGGCAGGCTGAGGTTGTTCCAGCAGAGATGGATAATTCTGGAAGGTGTTCCAGAGTGGTGGATGGGTTAATCTGTGTGTGCCTACCAGGAATTACACAGCCCAAAATGTGGGGCAAGCACAAAAACTGCCCCAACACCATCGTGAACATCACAAGGACTGTGGGTTGGGAAACCAGTGTAGAATCCCAGAATGGTTTGGGTTGGAAGGGACCTTAAGGAACATCTAATTCCAACCCCTCTGCCATGATCTTTAAGGTCCCTTCCAACCCAACCCATTCCGTGACTCTGTGGCTGTAGGGGATGGCTGGGTGAGCCCCTGGTGCACATCTCCTACCTCTGGCTTTGCCGTGAGCTCACCGACCGCGGGGGTTTAGGATCGCCGTGCTCCTGGGCAGTTTCTGTGCCCACTGCAGAGCCCAGCTCGGCGGCGCGCTGCTGCGGTTATTAAATCCGATGGCGATGAATGGGACATGACACCTGTGTATATGATTCAAATCGAGTCATCCCATTACACGGCGTAAATCAATAAACAAAATGTAGCCGCTGACAGCATTTACAGTTCCCCCTATTACTGCCAACCAGCCCATTTTCTGTGCATGAAAGAGGCATTTACACCCCATTTAACTGTGCTTTGATGCGGGATCCTGTTCCCGGGAAGAGGGGAGGCTTTGACAGGTGGTATTAGGGGAAGGGGAGATCTACAGCGCTCATTTGCAGAGACCTGAGCCGAGGGTTGTGAAACACATCTTCACCTGTTTGTGCTGTCCATCACCCTAATTGATGATGTGCAGGGTTGGCAAATAGAGCTTGGGCAGGGGAGAGGTGATGCCGGTGGTGTTGGAATACAGCTGTGCTGGTCTTTCCCGACAGATCGTGGCCTCAGGAGAGAGGGAATGTTGTTTTCCCTTCTGTCCCAGCTGGGGAATGGTCTTTCTCTCAAGCTGAGTGTCAGGGAGAGAAAGGATGAGGGAGAAGCAGTCTGGGACACGCTCCGAGGGACATCGCTCTTGGAACACCTCAACTGTCCGACTCGATTTTATTTAATGGGCTTTGCAATCTGGTGATTAATCTGGTAATCAGAGCAAATGTTACAGTCGCTGCTGGCAATAAAAATATAACCTGAAGTAGATAAAAACTCTCTTTTTCTTCTCTTTTCCTTTTTTTTCCTCGCTGAGAAATTGTCAGATGACATCTCTCCCCTTTATGAGAGGCGGCAGGAGGGAGAGGGAGATGCATGTGATGGGAAAACCTGATCCCTGCTGCATCTCTGCAGGGCTCAGAAAATGTCCAGCTCCTCGCTGGTGCAGAGGGGCTGAGCAGTTCCCCCACCCTGAATTTAGGCAAAGTGATTTTTGGGGGAGGCATGGACAGCGATCAGATGGGCTGCCCTTGGAACTGCAAATTGATAGTTCTGTCTCGTTTCCTGGAACTCCACCAAATCGCTGGATTACTCCAAAAAGCACAAGAAAGGCCTGTCTTTCCCTCTGCCTGCCTTTGTTGTTGCTTGATTTTGTTGGTGTTTTGCCACTGCAGTTGGCTACGTGGATGAAAAGGGCAGTTCTGTGACCAAGAGGCAGAGACGTGGTGAGAAAACAGCAATGGGGAGCAGGGATTTTACAAAATGTACTGCTCGAACATCCTTTTGTCAGCACAGAGACATAAATCCAGGCACGTTTTTCACATTCCTCATCACATTTTCCTGCAGATTTCCACCAAAAATGTCCCTTAAGCCCCAAAACGCAGCTTGGCAGGAGGCAGCGCTGGTGTTGATTCTGGAGGAACAGTATTCCCATATGCTTTGCTTAGTCCAGATCTGCTTCCAGTAAATATCCTCAGCAGCCAGGACTGAAGTTCGATTCTCTGCCAGTCATCCTCATCTAAGACTTGCATTTATTTATCCTTTATCTTTCCCTTGGCCAGAGTCTGAGGTGGCTTCAGTCCTTTCTTTCCCCAGCTCCTCGAGCTTTTATCGTGACTCCCATGGGAATGGGGAGGCGAGGAGCCTGTGTCCCCCAGTGCTGAGGGATGCAGGGGATGGAGATGGCATTCCCAGACTGACTCGATGCCAGACCTGCGGGCTGGAGCCCGTGGAGACGGCAGGGAGAGGGCTGGCAGATGGGGAACAGCGCCGGAGCTCCTGGAAGAGATGGGAAAGGAAAGGGGATGTCTCAGTGCAACTTCTCATTAGAAAAGGTTAAATATATCAACCCAGGATGTTTCTTCTTATTAAAAGGGTGGGGTTTGATGCTTCCTTTCTAATTAGGAGGAAGTCAAGAAAGATTTTGAAACCTTTTGTGTGATTGTGTTTGAGCTGTTTCCCCGCGGAGTCGGGAGCAGTTGGCGTTTGCGTGGAAGGGCCCTGGGGCTCTGGGTGGGAGCGGTGCCATGTCCTGTCTTGGGGAGGCTGAAAGGAAAAAATAGCCTTGGACTTGATGAGTTTCGAGCCAAAAAAGCTTCGTGTGGACCAGACAGCGCCTCCAGACTCATTAAAGCTCCGGGAAGGTGACCTGGCTCTCCTCAGGCAGCAGGGAGGGGAGCTGCAGGTGTGTTTACCTGCAGGCACGGGGAGTTTTGCACCCTCTGGCACCGAGCTGCATCATTAGTGTTGCCTGATTTCCCTTTGCCACCTTGGGAAAGCTGGATTTTAATGCCTTGGTGTCCTGTGTGCCCTCCTGTGCCCTTCCCCGGGCTGCTGAGCACCGTCTTTTAACTTTGAAGGAATTGTCACCCTTCTTATGCGTCTTTCCCATCTTTCCTTGGCTGTCTGTCACCTTTTGCTGCCAAATTTTCTGGACTGTGAAATGAAGCTTTTATTATCTTCCGAGAAGGGGGGGGGAGGGGGCAGAAATTAAATTAGTGAAATTAAAAAGATGATGATGATGACGACTGTAACCTGACTTCAACCCTTTTCATTCCGCCTCACGTAGCGAGGCAGCCGGCTCTGTTCTGGGGCTTCTGCTTGGACTGCTGGAAAGAACCGAACTTTTACTCTCAAATTAACCTGCCAAGTCATATATTTATAAGGGAATTGAAGGCAGGAGAATGAGGGTCCCGGATATTCCCACGCATCAATTAGGGGGAAAATTAATTACAATTTACTGGCATTACCACATTAGAGCTCCCTTGATTAGAGAGCAACTTGCTCTGTGCTCTGGAAAAAGTTGAATTAAGGTGTTTGGAGGGAGGGGGTCCTGGGCTGGTTCTGTGGGCAGAACCTCCAAGAGCAAACTCTTGGATTTGGTCTCTCTTCAGAAAAGCTGTTTTGGGATGTGAGTGCATTGGACATTCCAGAAATTGTTCATTTGACCTTGACAGAGCCCATGGCTTGGGGTTGGGTGATCTCCAACTGGGACAGGGAAAAGCTGATTCTCCTTGTGCTTGTCAGCACATCTCACCCCATCCTGGTGCTGCATCCTTGGCCTGATGAGATCCCTGCTTGATCCCACTGCCAGGGAGTCCCAGAGAGTCCATCAGATCCTCTGTGTGGTTATTCTGGGGGTTACTGAATATTTCATGTGCCTAAATTAGCACTGGAAGGAGTCCCAGGCCGTGGTTCCCCCAGTGTCCCTTGTGTGGCTGCTAAATGGAGAGATCTGGAGAAATGGCACCTGGGGGAACGGCTGCAAAGCTGCTTTTCCATGGGAAAGCCAATGTCATTCCTGCTCCCAGCAGCCAGGCCATTAACAATTTGCTGCTGCAGTAAAAGGCTGTGGCAGGGGAAGAAGCCACGGGGTGAGGCACGGCACAGCCGGGGCCGTGCCACGGGAATTCCATCCAGTCCCACTTTATTCTGCACCCGAGGGCAGCTTTGTGCCACGGAGGCAGCAGCTGCGCAGGGGGAAGGTCAGAGGAGGCTTTGGTGGGGTCTGGGGAGGAGGGGAGGCAGATTGTGTGCTGCAGGGAGAGGGAGGGAGGGATTTCACGAAACTTTGAGGAGTTTGGGAACAGATGAACCTGGCACGCTGCCACCTTCCAAAGCCTGTCGTGGGCTGTGTTTTTTTAATATTCCTGGCATCGTGCACCAGCAGAGATGAAGTTCATAGGCTCAGAAAGCCCAGATCTGGAGGTCGAAACTCAGGCAGTGATGTGTCGAATCCAGAGTGGGAATGGAATTGTGGTACTGGAAATCACCCTGGGACAGAGTTAGCATCCCTGGGAGCTGGGAGCAGCGTGCCTGCAGGGCTTTGTCCTGTGTGGGAGTGCCTCTTTCCAGGAAGCTGGGACAGGGATATTTGATGTTTGCCCTGGGAAGGTGAGATTGGGCGCTTGGAGCAATGGTCCAGCTCCTGGGACCAGTCCCAGACTCCTCATTTGCCAACCCCTTGCAGAACAAGGCTGGTGTGTGGCTGGGGTGTGCTACCTCTTATCAAGGACACTGCAGCTGTGGCAGGAGGTGCCAGGGATGGCGTGGCAGGGAAGGAGAGCCCAGGGCTGTGCTCTCGTTCCCTGTGTGCCTGTGCCAGGGAGAGCAGGATCCAGCCTCGGAGCTGCTGCTGTGCCTGGGGCAGCACAGGCTGGGCAGGCTTGGGAAGGATGCTCTGGGAAAGGGGCTGCCTGTACTGGAGGGTGCTGTGCCCTCCCCGTGGGCTGTCTCGGCCAAACCAGGTGTTTCTGGGGTTGTCCCCTCCGTGACTCTGTCCCCACATCCCCCGTTGGTGACCGGCACTTGCTGCTGCCGGTGAAACCAGCCCTGAGCCTGCCTGAGCTGTCGGGAGAGCTCTCAGCAGCAGCTCCAGGTGGATTTACACCAGGGAAGGATCCAGCCCTCTGCAGGAGCCGAGGGTGGGAGAGACACTGGGGTTAGGGACCCCGAAAGCACAAACATCCCTGTGACAAGCTGCTTGAAGCCGAGCTGATCAGAGAAGGTGACAGCCCTGCCACATCTGGGAACAGTTTCTGTGTCCTCCTTGCTGACAGGAGGAGTTTGATTCCTTTAATATTTGATGCGTTCTGTCTTTTGCAATGTTTGTTTTTGGCGTTGTGGGTTTTGACTTGGTTTATTTATTTATTTATTTATTTAACTGCTGCTCCTCAGAACCAGCTGCCCATTTGCCATTGGAATAGGAGCTCTGCAGGAGCCAGGGGATGGGCAGGCAGTGTGACAGCAAATGTGGCACTCGGGGGCCTGGAAACTCTGCCTGACCTGTGAGATTCCCACTACTTCTTCCCATCCTCCTCCATCCACCTTTCCAGCTGGAGTAAGGGGTTGCATTCTTCCTGTGTGCAAGAGGCAAAGGACACTAATATTGGCTTTTCATCCTCCTGCTCCCTGTCTCACTGTGCTTGAAGCTGGGGGTGGCAGGAGGGAGGTGACCTCCTGGGAAACTCTTGGACCATCTTTCCTCAGACTCCTTCTTCCCACCCTGGTCCTGTGCTTGGTCCCGTTCCTGCTGCAGATGGGCAAAGCTCCCACCTAGAGAGCAAATTTCCTGCAGCTGGGATAACTTCTGTTCTCCCGATGGCTTTTTTTCCTCTTCCTGGCACATCCCTGCAGAGGAAAACCTTCACGTGTCTTGAAATGCTGAGCTGAGGGTCTGGGAGGAGAGGGTAAGGAAGTGTGTGCTGAAGTCACCTGAGGGGATTTTGGGAGTCTCTGTCAGAGAAACCATCGTGGAGGGCCTGGAGAAGCTCTGCAGGCAGCAGGACCTGGGGGCTGGGAGGTTTGGATGGGCTCCTGGAGCAGGACTGAGCTGGGGAATGTGTTCCCCTCCGACAGGGAGCTTTGCTTGGTGACATGCTGCCCACATTCCTGGTGGGAAGGAGGGAGCAGGACCCCAGAGAGGATGAGCAGAGGCTGTCCCGGGCTCGGCGTTGGCAGGGCGAGCTCCCTGCCATGCAAATGCTCCCCCGTTGACATAAACGTAAGTGGGTGCCACAATTACTGCAGGCTCTGACATCTGAAAGGAGCAGAGCCACCCTTGCTGTAATTCACTGCCACTCTGATTGCAGGGCAGAGCAGGGAGAAGTCAAATTATCCAAGGAAGCAAAAAGAGGAAGGGAGAAAGCCGTGCCTCGCTGATGGAGGTCGGGGTGCCGCGGGGCAGGACGGGAGGCAGAGCTGCTCTTCTGCCCTTGCCGTGCCCAGGCAATGTTGTCCAAGCTCTGGTTTGAAGGTCTTGCCTTGGGCATGGTGGGATGGGGAGCTTCATCTCCGCAGGATTTGGAGGTGTGGGTGCTGTGTGAGCCAGGCCAGAGCAGAACAAATCCAGGACGTTCGCTCGCGGGCATTTGCTTGGGCAAATTTCTTCTAAGTGGTTTGTGGAGGAGTGGGGCTGACATGGGAGTTAGCTGGGCTGGGTGGGGATTACTGCGGCTTGGCTCGGGGTCAGGCAGACAAATCCTGCTTTCTGGTTGCTTTCCGAAAGCCCAGCATGACGTGCCTGACAGCAGAGCTGTGGCTTGAGCCTCCTAAGCCGAGGAGCGTGAATGTCCCTATTTCCCACTCCAGGTGTCGGCCGTCTCTGCCCGAGGGTGCTGGACAACCTAACTCCAGCTCCAACTCGCTGTCAGTGCTTTTGAGACTCTCTGCCCGCATTTCCATGGGGATTTTGCTCCTGCCCAACAGCTGGGAGGAGGAGGAGAGCACTGCCACACATTTGACTGCTCCTTTGCAGCCACTGCGTCTCCCCAAATCCCCCCTGAGCGCGTGGGGAGGGACCCTGGGTAGGCATCGCTCCTCTCCTGCTCTTCCCTCCCTCCTCCTTTTCCTCCTTTCAAGGTGCATTTCTGCATCTGTCGGATGCAGCAGCGTGCCAGCTCGGTTAATTACAGTCTGCTTACCTGAATTCCCCTGCGGATCCTTCACTGGTGAGCCTTAAAGAATCACGGGCAGCCAGACCCCTCTGCCTTTGGGTGTAAATGTGGGTTTATGATGCTCAGAGCTCCCCCAGGGTGGCAGCAGGGCAGCTGTGGTGGTTATCCCTAAAGGCCTGTGAGCTGCTGCCTTGCCTGATCCCTCTGGGATGGGTCTGTCCAGGAGAGCAGCTGGCAGGGGTGGTGGGAAATATGGTCCATGGGAATGGAGCTGGAAGCCACGAGGCTTGTAGGAGGTGGATGAAAGCACTTCGAGCTGCTCTGATGCATAAGTGGACAAGATAATGGGATACTTTTTTTCCCTTATTGGCCCACCGGATAAGTTGTTAATGCAGGCGATTTCCAGCAGTGCCTGTGATTTGCATGGATACAAAAGAGCGAGATTTTCATTATTTGGTGGGGCGCTGCTTGATCAAGGGCTGCAGAGAGGAACTCGGGGCTGATTTGGTGCACTATTTATGGTCCTTCATTAGCAGCCACCCAGGAGCTTTGTCCCACTTCAGCTCCGTGTGTCTCCAGCGTATCGTTAGCACAGGAGGAGCATTTCACGTGAGTCTTGTTGGATGATAAACTTATCAGCGTTCAGTTACTTTGCTGCAGTTGTGGGCTCTGGATCAGATGGTTTTGGAGGCAATGAATGTGATTTTTGTTAACGAAAGTGCTCATCTACCGCAAAATGATGAGAGGTGAGGCTGATGTCTTGAGAAGATCATCTTAGGAGGTGCTGGTATGGGAGGTCCTCTCTCCATCGCTCCCTGCTCCATCTCTGTCTCATTCCAGACCAGTCAGTCAAAGGAAGGATGCCCTGAGCCCCCCAAAATCTCTCACTCATTCCATGCTGGCCTCCAGCTCAGCGATCCCTGGGGAAGCAGCGTGCTCCTGCAGACCCTGCTTAGCTCATACTCTAAAGCAGCTTTTCTTTGCTCTGACTGATTTTCCCGCACTCTCTCTCGGGAAGACGGTGTAATCTCTTTCCTTATTGACACTCTCAGCAGATCCTTATGGAGAATACAGTCCGGGGGTGATGCTGCAGCTCAGGAGCTGGGAGATCAGGTTACTGAGACCCTGTTATTTGGGATTGCAATTCCTGCCTCCTCAGACGGGGGAAAGCAGTGTCCTGGGACCACTGCGGGGGTCCTTGGTAATGCAAATTACCCAGGAAGGGTTTCCCATGCTCTGGCATCACAAATCTATGAACAGCAGAGGCTTTTGAGAGCTTCTCTTAGGGGAATCATTCCTTTCCACCCCGCTCACCAGAGCTTTGGGGTTCAGGGCTGCTGGCAAGAGGGAGGATTTGATATTCAAGGCACAGGGGCAGGAAAGCAAAGCCTGAAAGGTGTCAGTGCAATCTCACTGGCCTTTGTGCCTTTATTTATCTGAAATCCCACAGAGCTGTCCTTCACTGCGGCTTGGATCAGAATTCATCTGATTGTGGTGTGGGTTTTGCAAGGTGTTTCTTTTTCCTTAAAGCCCCAGTTCCTGCAACAGTGCAGGAATCTCGGTCTGCCTTCCCCTTCTAATGGGAAAGTTTGTCTGAGTATTTGGAGGTGAAGCAGAGCTTTCCTTGGGAAGGGAAGCTGTGCTTCCAGGCAGGGGTTTATTGCCCATAAGCAGCTGGCTTTCTCCTGTGCCACTGAGCTTGTCCATGAGATGCTCTGAGCCAAATCCAGCCCTGGTTATTGTGCAGAGTAATCATAGAGGTGTCTCATTTGAACTAGGAGCGAATCGGGGCCAAGAAATAACTCTCCAAAGAATCAGCCTCATCTTCTCCACGTGCCTCTCCTTACCCCCTAATCTGCCTTGGAAATCTTGAGGGAGTGCAGTACCTTCTCCTTCAGCCCACAGGAGTCAGGGGCTGGTGTGCAAAGGGTGCAGGACGGAGGCTGCCCAGGAGCCCCGACCTCCTTCTGGCCACTTTGCCCTCGGCAGAGCCAAGGTGGACTCTGGAAACGCTTGCAGGCTCTCGGCAGGTGAGGGAGAACCCTGGGGTCTGGGCAGGGCCGAGCCAAGGAGGGAGGGAGGGAGGCAGGAGGGTCGTGCGACAGCTCTCGGGGCCGGCCGGCCCTTCGGCATATGGAGCCGTTGTGCTTGGGTGCTTCGTTTTAAAGAATTTTCAAAGAGCCCGTCCATCTGGGCCCCCTCGCTGCTGCCGGCACGGCGGGGCGCCGAGCAGATGGTTTGCAAACAAAACAGCTTCGGCTCGGGAGGGGAAGGAGACCTGTCCAAAGCGGCTGGAGCTCGGCCCCGGCACCCCGAGCGGGGCTCTGGCAGCAGCAGCATTTCCCCGGGACGTGCAGGTGTGTGGCTGTGCGCAGGCAGGCTCTGCGGCTCTTGGGGGTGTTGGTGTCCCTGCAAACCACCTCGTGGCCGCCCTGTGAGGGCTTTGATCCCAAATCCTGCCCTGGAGAGCTGGCTGGGAGCTGCTCGTCCCCTCTGCCTCGCAGCCCTGTCCTCATCCACAAGCGCTCCTGAATGTGGGATCGCTTTGCAGAGGTCGGTGCTGAGCGGTTTGGGGAACGGCTGATCTGCTGCTCGCATTACCTGAGCTTTCCTTGAAAATCCTTCAGCCATCCAGCCGCTGACCCTGAGATGTGACAAGCTCACAGCTCTTGCCAATAAAGCAGCGACTCGGTTTGAATAATATCTGACAATTACGTGCTGAGCCCCAGCATTATGCAATATTTATGCATGTGTCTGGACTGTAAAACAGTGATTATCTAAAAGGAGTAATTGTTTGCGGTCTTACACTGAATTTCTTTTCTTCTTTGGCCTTGGAGAGCCACGCTGTTAATCAGCAGCACACATGCCACTCGTTAAACGCTTCCACTAAAACCAGCCCCACCATTAGCCCAGCGGGGCTCCGAGCAGTGTCTTGGTGCAGTGGCACGAGGCTCCGTGCATGGAGCTTTATTTCAGTGCCTCGGGTGGATTGCTCATGCTTGGGGAGCCAGGCGGGTGAAGAGGGTCCAGCACCCACCCTGCTGGCTGAGCTTGCATGGGGAGACAGGCTTTGATGTGCTGAACAGAGAGGTGTCCGGGCAGAAGGGCTGAGCCCAGGCACCCAGCGAGGCTTTCCACCCTCCCTTTCCCTCCCGGACGCTCAATCGCGCTCCCGTGCCCTTGGAGCGGGGCAGTGATTAAAATCTCTCTTTTTTCCTCTCTCCCTCCACCACAGCCGCTGCCCTTTAGGTTTTTTCCCCGCTTCTCTTCTTTTTCCAAGTGTTGTTGGCTGTCACCCTGGGCCGAGGAGGAAGTCAGAGCTGAAGAGACAAATGCGGGCTGTCACATCGCAGGGGTGGGGTGGGACGGACAGGGCAGCCCGGCCTCCTGCCCTGCGGCCGGCGGGAGGAGGGACTGCCCGGCACACGGGAGCCCCCGGCACGCTGGGGCCACGGGGGTGATGCTTGTTTTCTGCAGCACAGAAGAAAAGCCTCTATTTTGAGGAGAAAACAAGCTTTCCCATCCTTTTGGTGCTCTGCAGAGGTGGCAGCGGGGCAGCAAAACGTTTTCCAACTCACACTCCGGTGGCAGCGTGGTCACCGTGTTTGGCACGGGATATATCCCAGCGTAATTCCTGCAGGAGGCTGGGATTTGAGGTGGAGAAATGCTCAGGGGACCAGGCAGTGGAGACAAACAATGTGCCTGGTCAGCAGAACCGGCAGTGGAGCTGGAGAGGCCAGGATTACTGCTGCCACAGCTTGTTAACATAAACTAATACAGGCTGCTGCGTTGGACGCAGGGAGATAGGAGGGAGAAAAATGGGAAGCGTGTGCAGGAATAAGGGCCCAGATAATGAACCTGGCAATGAGAATGCAAAGCAAAACAAAACAGGAAGAAATGCTGTTGTTGCAGAGTCCAGGCTCTATCTGCTCCAGCTTCTTGCTGCTTCTCAAAGACTTTATTCGTGGCTGGGATGGTGCTTCCAACAATGCTGGAGTCGCTGCTTCACCCCCAGAGCTGTGGGAGGAGAGGATGAATGTCCTGTTTGAGGTGTCAGTGGCACCGACCCTCACTCAGCCAGGGTATCCCACTGCTGTAGAGAGGTGTGAGCAGGGTGATGCTTCCCAGCACCTCCTGGGACAGGATCTTACAGCAGGAGAGGCATCATCCATGACCAGGATGGGTTCTGTGCCCTTCCCAGCCCATGCAGGAGTAGTTCCCTGCTGCTGAAACGAAAGAGCCAGTGTTGAAATGGCTTTTGCCGGTGGCTTTTTGGGCTCCTGCAGCAAAAAGCAGAGCGATGCCTGTAGTTATTCCTGAGAAATTTGGGATGAGAGGGCTCCCTGCGCATCCTGGCAAGGGAGGGTGAGGCAATGTGAGATGCAGGCGTCACCCTGGGATGTGCTGTGGCAGGGATCACCACAATGAGCTGTTGGGTTGCAAGAGGGCAGGGGATCTTCACCCCTCTTTTTTGGGTATGAAAAGCACAGAGAGGAGTTTGCTGCAGCGTGTGGGACCGGACAGGCACCCTGGCAGCACGGGGCCAGCCCTGCTGAGAGGCAGCACCGGCTTGATGAGGTGTGCTGCCTTCTTGCCTAGAGGGTCCTGCCTTCTCACAGGTCCCTGAGCCGTGGACAATTCGTCTGGTTTTATGGTGATGACGGAAGAATCCAATCTGCAGCCTGTACCTGGAAAGTTCAGAGCCACGCAAGGCTGGCTGGGGAGGAGAGCAGGTTTTATTGATGGCCTGGGCTCCTGGATGTTGTGTGGGAGGAATCTCGTTAATGGTTCCCTTGGGCCATTGCCTCTGACTCTGCCATATCTCCTTGTTCACCTGCCTCGGCTCCAATGGTTTCTTTTTTGATTTTCCTCTTTTTTTTTTTCTTTTTTCCTGCTCTCTTTTGGTGTTGCAAGGGCTTTTAAAAATGCAGCAAGCGGGGAGGATGTGGGATTGACCAAGACACCTGCCAGTCCTTTCCAATCCCTCGTGGTGTGTCCTTCAGCATCAGAGATCGCCACAAAAGATGTCCCGGGCTTCGTGATGTGGCTCTGACAACGCAGAGCGATGGCCTTGGCTCCAAGGTGACCAGGGAGCTGCTGATGGGCTGCAGCCCCATCAGTCTCCTGTGTCGGTTAAAGGGGTGAAAGGATGATCACTCACTGCTCACCTTCCTGAAATCATCCCACGGCCACGCTCCACAGCCGGAATTGCGCATCCTCATGGGAGCAGCGGTGCCGCTGGGGCCTCCTGATTGGTGTCACGGGGCGTGCGGATCAGGCTCCGCTTTCTGGCCCAGTTTTGATAATTAATTGATAGTTGAAAATGTTCGACAAACAAACAGCAAACAGGAATCAAACCCGCTCACGTGCGCATTAACATTTCATGGCGCCTTTCTTGTTTGTTTGCTTTTAAATCACAAAACGCTGTGATACATTTTTAATCGAAAGCACTATTGGCTGCTGCCATCCCTGTTCCAATGACTTCCCTGATGAAAAAGAAGTTCAATGCAGAAATGTAATGGGATCTTTTAGGAGGTGGGCGATGGGTTCGTGACAACCGTTTTCACTTCTACAAAGGGCGTTTTTGTCAGGCAGAAATATATTTCAAAACATTCTTATTTAAAGAAGCTCTCTGAGCTCTCGGGATGCTCTTTGATGGCTCTCAGCATGGCAGAGCAGCACCTGACGGGCTGCTGTGTGGTGGGAAGGTGGGGGGTGATGACTGACTGTGTTTCGTGTCCCCAGGGCAGGGTCCTCAGCCCCTCGAGGAGTTGTTTCCTTGCAATCACATCTTTAAACCCTCCTTAAGGTGCTCTCAGAAGAAAATCCTCCCTCCTGGCTAAAC
This sequence comes from Ifrita kowaldi, assembly GCA_013398055.1. Taxonomy (NCBI): domain Eukaryota; kingdom Metazoa; phylum Chordata; class Aves; order Passeriformes; family Cinclosomatidae; genus Ifrita; species Ifrita kowaldi. Next base: position 107,369 of record VZRS01006938.1, read on the forward strand.
TCAGTGACTCGAAGACAACAGCCTTATCTTGAAAGCGTAACTAAGGTTTCTCCCCCCTCCTACGAAGGCGGGAGATGAAAGGCAGTTGTTTGTGTGCGTCTGTGTGGGAATGCAGCACAGTAAATAGTGGGTAGGGAATATTAATACAGGACTAAACCCATCCCTGGCACGAATCACAGGGAGGACATATGTTGTGACAACTTTCCTAAGGGGGTTCTGGCCAAGGTAGATACTGAGCGTTCCCCAGAGGGAAGGAGGAGGGAATGACAGCTCTTTTCTTTCCAAGACTGATGTAATTAAAGAGTTGTAATGTCCTTTAACTTCGCTGCCCTTGGCACTCTTGTGCACTGGCGTATTTATTTATTATTTTTTTAGCACTGATGGGTGACTAATGGGGTTTATGTGAAGAGGCAGGAGGCCCAGGAATACAGTTCAGCATTGTGTAGAGGAAATGTGGTTGTGTTTACCTGGGATTGAGCATCCATATATCCATCCATCCATCCATCCATCCATCCATCCATCCATCCATCCCTCCATCCTTCCATCCATCCATCTTCCCAGACTCTGGCTGAGCGTGAGGTTAAACCCCCCGTCCTTCCCACTGTCGCTTAACACGCCGAACTTTGTCAAGAGTAGCTGATTTTAATTTAATAGAGAAATACATTATACATAATGCTCCCCATAATTTTCCCTCTGATCTGAAGGAGAATCTGCTGGTCTGCCCAGCCCAGCCCAATACCTGCACATTTGTCGCTGCATGGCTTAAACAATAACAATAACAATACCAGGAGCAATAATATCCTTTGCTGCTGTCCTTGAGTGACAAAGATGATGGAAAATGAAGTTGTAGATAGCTGGAGATGACAATGTGAGTATGCTCTACCCATCTTCCAGGTTATTAGCAGGTGTCAGTCACTGGAAGGAATCTAATCATTTCCAGATGCAGTGATGTCTCCAAATGTCAGCAGTGCTGCTGTGGCTGCAGAAAGCAAATGGTTTTATGGGCTCAATTCCCATTTCTGCTCAGTCTTGTTGTTAGAGAGGCTGTAATGGCGCAGTGTCCGTGGCCACGTGGCATTGTCCACTGCACCACTCGTGGGTGTCACCGTGTCACACAGACAGCACCCGCTACCTGTTGCTGCCGTGGAGTTGCACCACCCATCCTTTCCTACCCATCCTTTCCCACCCATCCTTTCCCACCCATCCTTTCCTACCCATCCTTTCCCACCCATCCTTTCCCACCCATCCTTTCCCACCCATCCTTTCCCACCTTGCCCTGCTGATGGCCCTCACCCAGTTATCCATCCTCGGTTAATCGGGAAGGGTGGTGATGGTGAGGCCGTCACCACTGAGAAAGGGGGAGCACAAGAGGTGTGTTTGCCCCTCTGCCCGTCCCCACGGACGTGATGTGCATTTCCCGAGCTCTTGTGGAACAAGCCATGAGGGACAAATTGCTCCCTTGGAATCAGCATCCTGGTGAGAGTGGTGTAAACAAGCACTAATTATCCCTTTTTGAGTGAACACGACACGCACGATGGGTGTCGAGGCTTGCTGCCCTGGGAAGGGCTGCTCCCACCTGCCTTTCCCGGAGGGTCCGGCCAGTTGGGAGGAGCCGGGGAGCCACAGGAGTTCATTGTTTTCCAAGCAGGTGGTGCTTTGCGAGCTTGAAGTGAGCACCAGATGGGCAGAGATGATGAAAGAGGCATCGGCGTGAAAGGCTTCCCTCTAGGGTGTTAAATATTACATTCCCCGAGCCCGCCGAACTGTTGAAACCAATAGAACTAATTAGGGAGCTGGTGCCGGGGAAGGACGCGCCGTGGCTGGCGGCTGGAAGCGGTGCCAGATCCCACAAAACCCTCCCTTTGTCTGCCCCAGCACCTCGCGTGAGCGCGGCAGACAGGGCACGCCGTCCTTTGGGGGACAGCACTGGAAAGGGAGCGTGTCCCCTGTCCCAGGGCCACCTTCCAGTGCGGATGAGGGCTGGGAAGCGGAGGGGACAGCTGACTCCTGCGCAGCAGGGTTGGTTTCCGCCTGTTTTCATCTGCTGAACAGCCTGAGAAGATCTCAGGGGTGCTTGCACGCCTTTGGAGAGCTGTGCCATGTCCTGTGCTCATGATGACCTCTGCCAGGAGATTTCAGGGGAAGGGAGTAGAGCAGGGCTGGGCGGGTCACTGGGGATCTGAGAGAGTGTTAAAGTCACCGTCACCGTGCGCCTGCTCCTCTTTTCCAGTGACAAGCCAGGCTCTGCAAGCAGAGCACCCCGGTGACCCCATCAGCACAGGCTGACCACGAGGGTTTGGCTGGACGTGAGACCTTGACTCCCAACTCTCACATGCCCTCCCCAGCTCAACAGGGAGCCAGCAGTGCACCTCAGCCCCACAAAATCCATCTTTCCTTGGATTTCTGTCTCTGCTGAGGGAGCTCCTGCCCCGGTATGCGGGAAAGCCGTGAGTGAGAGTAAATCCATCCCTGTACCCTTGTCAGTGTGAGGTCCTGTTCTCTTAATGGGCTTGTTCAGCCTGTGTGCCAGCAGCTGCCCTGGAAGAGGGCAGGATCATCCAAGCCAGCCCGTGCCATCTGTGCCCTCAGCCAGGGCTGCTTCATCTCTGTGCTGCACGTGCCCCTCTGCCTCTCCCTCCCTGGCAGCGCTTGCGCTGGAAATAATAGTAATAATAATAAAAATAATAACAATAATAGCAATAATAACAACAATAAAAGAAAAGGAATTAAGACAAGCAAACATAAAGATGAGTTGTTGCATGGCTCCTGTGCCGATTCTGATCTCAATGTCAAGGGAGCATCATTCCAGCCTAATGGCATCTTCCCGTGGAAGCGCTTTGTAGCAGTCATAAATAAACATGCCGGGTGAAAGGCACGATAACAAAAAAATGGAAACTGAGGCGCCGGGGATCTTTATTATTGAGCGGACAAAGCATCTGTGATTAGTAGGAACAGGGGAGAGGAGAGGGTAAAAATAAAAGGCGGCCGATTGTGTTGCTGCCTTGTCTGTGTCAAGAGAGGATCTGGCTGTGGTAGGTTGACAGGTTGTCTGGATAAATAGTTTGGGGGCAGAACACACATTTCTGATGGAACTTTCTTTTTTACAGCCGAGATCAGGAGCTCCAGAGGTACTGTCAAGGACGGACGAAGCTCTATAAATCAGGACAGGCTTTTTTGTCTGTCTGAAAAGTCTTATCTCGGAGTTCGTCCAGGCAATTTTTTGAGGTCTCTCTGGCTTCCTCCCTTCTCCTTATCAGAGCGCCACAGCTTTAAATGCAGATAGATACCCTCTAATGGAAGCACAAGCCAGAGCCCTCACTCCTTGTAAGTGCCAGCTCGTAATTTAGTTGTGTGCCCTTTGGCACCGGCGCATCCATCACGGGGTGCGAAGGCAGCGTCACCCCCCGGTGCTGCCCCAGGGACCGCGGTGGCAGCGGGGGCTCAGCACTGAGGGGACCCCAGCTCCTGCCCTGCTTGCTCAGCGTGGGATGAGCCACCTGTCAAATGGGCTGAGACCAGTGGGTTTTTTCACTCTTTTTGGTAGTGTTGAGGGGATTAAGGAACGATAAAGAAATCCTGCCTGGTGTCTGAGGCAGCAGGGTGGAGGTGGGCAGGGTGGAGAGCGGCCATTCCTCTGAATTTTTTAGTTTTTTCTCTTGCCGTGTCTCTCCCCCTCGCACACTTCTTGTATTTAAACCAAATGAGTTGGGAAGGAAGGGTTGGTTTTTGGCTGGCCGTGATCCAGAGGGATGTCATGCACCCGGAATCAGAGCTCAGCGGGATGAAAACCGACACGGGGTTTGATGGGGGAAGCTGTCAAGCCACCTCTCGGCTGTGGAGCCCTACCCAAACCTCCTCAAACCTTTTGAAAACCACTTGTCACCTTCTCTAACAAACAGTGCACAGCTAATGGCGACACTCCACCATTCCCGACAGCTCCAGATTGTTAATTCCCCCTGTTTTTCGCCCTGAATGGCGTTTTGCCTTCTGGCTAAAGCAGCGTGGCTGCATCAGCCCGTGAGCTCCTCACCTGTGGACATGTGAAGGGGGTTTAATAGGTTTCTTCTCTTTGCCCCACTGGGCTGTGACCGGGAGGGGAGACAGAGCTGCCTGAGTCACTAATTGCTTTGGCCCTGCAACTCCCGAATGATGGGAAAGATTAAGAGGGAAGGAAAACAGCCATTCTATCTCTTTCTTGAAAAAACTTGCAGCATGAAAGGCTCATTAACATCATTAATGTTTCATTAACCTCTAGCCAGACAAATAAGCTGGAGGTAATTTAACAGTATGGGGGAAAAGAAAGAAAATTAAAAATTACCCAGGTGTAGGTGACATTCTCCCGTTTGCCTTTCGCTGTGCATTTTGGAGAGGTGTGGGCTCCTCTGCCTCCCCGCCCGGCGCTTGGAGCGCTGCCAGCGGCGCCGCCGGCTCCGGAGGGCTGCAGGTAATAACGAGCGGGGAAAGTCATTGATTGTGACAAAATGGGATTCATTTGAACACAGCAACATCTGAAATCTTGCAAAGGAACACTGCTCCGCACAATGCCGGCTTTAGAGAGAAAAAAACTGAAAAAAATAAAAAAAGAAGGGGGAAAAAAATCGGTGGCTGCAAAATGACTTTCTTTGTTTGAGTGAAAGGCTTTCTCCCCTTGTTAATTTTGGTTGGGGTTTATTTGATTTTTATCTCTGCCCGAGCTTACATGCTCCACCTCCACCCTGCTCATCCCAAGTCCATGTGAGCGTGTACGCGCAGGGAGAGATGTTATTCGTACACATGCAAACACTGGGGCTTTGTGAGCCCACTTGTAACTCACTGCTTCCCTCTCAACTGCCTTCCCTTGAGCAAGACCTCTGGAATGAAAGCAACACAGTGAGTTCGTCCCTGAAATCTGAAGGTGGGTTGAAAATGGAGTGAAATGGCAGCGGTTTTTGGCCCTTTGCTGTGGTACAGTCCGGTAGCTTCCAGAATTGCCTGATTAACCTGGGTTGTCCATGAGCAAGTGGTAAGAGAGAGTTTCTGCCTGTAAGAGAGCAGAGAATAAGGAAAATCAGCCAAAGGGAGAGGTTTCTCCCCAACCCCACTTCAGAGAGATGAAGGAGACTTGCCCAAGGTCACCCTGAGGAGATCCTGCTGGAGCTGAGAGTTGAATGTGCTCCTCATGGATCATCATCCCCTGGTTTCCACTTGTTCCTCTGTCCCACAAAGCAGACCCTGCACAACTTTGCAAGGTTTGCCTGTTCCTGGGTGATTTTTGCCTGGTGGAGTTTGGACCAGCCACTTTCCTGCTGTGATCTGTGTGGTGAGAGGAGGAGATCTTTGCTGGTCTGTTCACTCTAATCCTGGATCTTCTCTTTGCTCTGTCTGGGGCTTTGGATAAGATGCCTGATTTCCGTGGCTCTGTTTTCCTTAACATAAAATGTGAGTAACTCTCCCAGAGTTCAAATTAGTCCTCATGAAGAGCTGTAAGTGTGAAGTACAACATTAATGTAAATGGTCCTGTCTTTGCCCACTCCTGTCCTGGGACAGGAGGTCTCAGCCAGGTGAGTGGATGTTTCCTGGGCTGAGGTTGGGGTTGGGCTGTTGTCCAGCACGAGGAAGGGATGGGAGATGCTCAGTAACATTGAACCACCTGCTCTGGCTGCTCACAGCTGCTTTCAGCTGCCCCTGCACTGCTCAGGGACTTCAGAAAGCTGCAGTTTTTAGCGTTACAGGAATTTTCTGTCTAGTGCCAGCCCTTGGTATTTCACAGGTTCCCCAAGCAGCCCGCAGGCACAAATAACCTTTACGTCCTGCACTCCACTGTTTATGTAAACTTGGCTTCTGCTTGTTCCTGTCACACCGTGCCTGTGCTCTTATTCCTCTGAGGCTGGAGAGGGAAATAGAGCAGGTGAAAATTCCTGTGCGAAAATTTCCTGGCGGAAAAGGATCTCCCCTATGTGGGCTTGAAGGGAAAGCAGCAGTGCAGGTAGGAGAGGAACTGGGAGCTGGATGTTTCCGTGTCCTCTGCCAGGCTGTAATTCTGTGTCTGTGATGACAAGGACTGGGTCAGCACCGGGTCCTTGCAGGCAGAAGGTCCTGCCTGCAGCAGCACGCCTGTCCTGTGGTGGTGGGAAAGGTGCTCTCTGTTGGATGCAGCCCCCAGCCTTGGCTCACCACCTGCTGCAGGCCAGTGCCTGGGGCTGAACAGCACAGCCTGCAGCTGCAGGTACAGATGTGGACCCCACCTAGCCAGATGTGCAGGCAGGAAGTCTGGTTCTCTCTTTGGGCAGGGCAGGCAAGATGAGGACTGTGTTTAAATCTCTCCGAATCAGCCTGTGTGGTAGAAAACTGCCGAATTTCCTGGGAGACCCCATCGTGAGGAGTTAAACTGAGACTTCTCCTAAGAGGTGAAGATCTGGGGGCCTGTCTGAGCAGGGGCCTGTGTATGAGCAGTCATGAAGGGCTTTCTGAAAATTTGGGACCTTTTTTTGGCTGGATGAGCCCTTTGAACAAGAAGGCATAAAAAAAAATCGCTTTGAGAAATCTTGGTCTAGTTTTGCCCCAGTGAAACAGCACAAACTGAACCACTGTAAAGATTTTTTTTATTGCCATCTATCAGTGTTTGTATCTGTGTCTCCATCCCATCCTTTTGACAACAGTATATGAGCAGCCAGGATTTATCCTTCCCAGCTAAATCTCTTTCAACCCATGCAAGAAGCCCAGGAAATGATTTCACAAAAATACATAGTTCACCAAAATTATTCAACCCTGAAGCATTCAGGTTTAGGTCAGTGTAAATTTAGAATAAGTATTTGTTCTGGTTCTTATCTTAGCCAAGCTGATTTACCCAGGAGCAGCTGATAACTCCTTTTAAATTCACTACAGAATCATCTTCTTCCAAATGTTCATTCCCCACTTCTCCCCCCACGTCCCTGCCTGGGTTTGTTATCCTGGGGTTGCACACATGGGTGTTGGATTGCTGATGAGCTCTGCAGGATCCTCAGCTCGGTGTTTTTCCGAAAGGAGAAACATGCAGGGCATGTGCCTTGTATAGCGGAATTTCATAAAAAAATCAGGAACAGCTTCCCCAACTTTTCTTTAGAAGCCCGAGTTGGGAACAAATATTTGACTTGCACAGGGAAAAAAAAATTGTTTGTGTGGTTTATGATGTCTTTTCACTTGTTCAACTTTTAAGCAGACTTTTCTCTCTCTGAACCTCAGCATTCCCTTCTTCGACAGCAAATCTCTTGAGGTGGAGAGTGCTTTGGAATAGAGTTATTTACCCACCTCTCTCTCTTTCTATGAACAGACTTTAAATGAGCTGGAAACCAGGAGCTGCAGGAACTTGTACTGGCTCCTGCCAGCTCTTCCCATCTGCATTTCCCTCATCTGCTCCTAGCTGGGTGTGGTGCAAGAATGTGAGGGGCTGCAAAGAGAGAGGTCTTGGAGCATCCCTGCTCCAGCCGCTCTCATCTCTGCTCTGTCTGCTCCCATCCCTGCATTCCTGCTGCCCTGCATTCCTGCCCATGCAACCAGGATGCTCTGCATCCCTGTGCCAGCAGCTGCATCCCTGTCCTGCATCCCTGCCTGGGCAACTCAGTCCCTGCCCAGGCAGCTGCCTCCCTGCCCTGGCTGCTCTCATCCCTGCCCCAGCTTCCCTGCATTCCTGCTCTCCTGCATTCCTGACCAGGCAGTCACATCCCTGCCCTGCATCCCTGGACCAGCAATCACATCCCTGCCCTGCATCCCTGGACCAGCAATCACATCCCTGCCCTGCATCCTTGCCTGGTCTCCTGCATCCTGCCTGGACACCTGCATCCCTGCCC
>VZRS01006944.1:0-21400 GCA_013398055.1 Ifrita kowaldi
AGCGCCATTCCCTTCCCTGGACACCCCCGCCCCTCTCTTCCATCCCATCCCAGACCAAACACCCCCGCCCTTCCCAAACATCCACGCCTCCAGCAGTTCAGAGCTGAGTTCCACACCCTGGAGGTTCATCCCAAGGGAAGAACCTGAGCCAGGTCTCTTGTTTTGTCTGACACTTTGCAGCCGGATTTGTCCCAGCTGGGCACTCCCATTTACGGGTGACATAAACCAGTTGTAGTTTAGGCCTGGTTCTGTGCCTGCTGTTGGTTCTCGGGGTGATTTTAAGGTGAAGTTTAAGAGAAAAGTGCTGGTTTAGCTCCTCGTCTGTTACACAATCCACGCTGCACCGATGCCACTGTGAACAAAATGATGATAAAAGTGCTTGGCAGGAGCAGGGGGAGAGGACTGTCGTGGGTAAAGTGCTGGGACATTCCAGGAGAGTCATCCAAAGTGTCAGGAGGAATTGGGAATTTATCGAGGGGAAAGCTGTGCTCGGGCTGGGAAGAGCCTGGAGGGCTGGGGCCCCTCCTGCCTCCCTTCCCTGCTGTCTGTGCTGGTTCTGTGGGATTTGGGGAGCAGGGGGAGAGGGAAGGGGTGAGGGGGCTGCATCCCTGGGGGAATGGCGCTGCTCCTGGGATTCAGCCCTGCCCACTCCTGGCTGATCCCAGGGGTATGGAGACAAAGGCTGCCCCTTTTTATTCACCGCTGAGCTGCCCCTGGGGACATCCAGGGAAGGTCCTCATCCTGAATTCATCTGGGAGCCCAGACTAAGCCCTTTAGTGACTGTGACGGTGTTCCAAGGGTTTGGAGCTGTGTGTGCCATCCCAGCGCTGGGAGAGGCTGCTGGGAACAGCTCCCTCCCCTCATTGCAATGTTTACTGCGGGCTCCTCGGCCTTGTTTTCCAGCCTTAGTGACTCCCTGGAGCTCCCGGACACGTCATGCAAGACATGAACAAATCCCAGAGCTCCCAGCAGAGCAAACTCAGCCCCTGTGCTGTGAGTGCTGGGGCCTAAATCCCGGGATTTCACACCTAATCCAGGCAGTGCGTGGGAATGGGGAGGATGGGGTTGCCGGGAGCAGGGCATTGGATCAGGGTATCCAGGTGCCTCTGGAGCCTGTGACCTGCAGGAAGGGGGAATTCTGCCCCACCCAGCTCACACCTCACCTGCAGAGCTGCCCCAGCCCTGGGGCCCAGCACAGGAGGGACCTGGAGCTGCTCCCAGGGCTGGAGCCCCTCTGGAGCCAGGCTGGGAAAGCTGGGAATGTTCACCTGGAGAAGGGAAGGATCCAGGGAGAGCTCAGAGCCCCTTGCAGGGTCTGAAGGGGCTCCAGGAGAGCTGGAGAGGGACTGGGGACAAGGGCTGGAGGGACAGGACACAGGGAATGGCTTCCCACTGCCAGAGGGCAGGGATGGGTGGGATATTGGGAAGGAATTCCTGGCTGGGAGGGTGGGCAGGGGCTGGAATAGAATTCCGGGAGAAGCTGTGGCTGCCCCTGCATTCAGCACTGGCAGGACAATAAAAATCCAACAAAGAAACAAACAGCTGTGCCTGCAGACAGGAAAATGCTCCATGGAGTCGATTTATCCGGAGATTTATTGATTGTGGAGCAGAGCTGGGTCAGCCTTATCTGTGTGAGGCTGTGGCCGGCGGGATGCAGCCTGGGCTGGAATCCCCCTCTGCTTATCCAGCTCCTGGATCTGCCCTGTGCCTCTGCCCTGCCCCTTGTGCTGAAATTCCTGCTGTTGTTATGGATTTATTCCATTTATTGCCTCCAAGGATTCTTTCTGCTCAGAGTTTGTCAGAAATTATAACGATTCAAGGAGGCCCTGCGTGACAAGGACAAGAGGGAATGGCTTCCAGCTGAAGGACTGGGGTTGATTTAGATGGGATATTGGGAAGGAATTCCTGGGTATGAGGGAGGTATGGGGCTGGGATGGAACTCCCAGAGAAGCTGTGGCTGCCCCTGGATCCCTGGCAGTGTCCAAGGCCAGGTTGGACGGGGCTTGGAGCAGCCTGGGATAGTGGGAGGTGTCCCTGCCCATGGCAGGGGTGGGATGGGATGGGATTTAAGGTCCTTCCCACCCAAACTATTCCATGTCCTGTGATTCATGGCAGTGATGGCTTGGGGATCCTGTGAGGTCCCACAGCTGCTCTGGGGTGAGTCAGGCACCCCAATCCCATCAGGAATCATGTCCTGTTCCATTGGGACAGGTCTAGGGAAAGATAACCCAGAGGTGCAGAGATAAATGGAGCCAAGGCGAGGCAGCCTGTGGAGCAGCAATTTTCCTGATGAGATTTCCTCTCTCCTCGTTAAGATATCGATCCGTGGCTGCACCGGATCCCTCAGGACGTGGCTCGGAGCTCCGGGATGAATAACCCGGGACAGGCAGCACTAATTGTGATTAAGGATGTGGGATGGCTGCGGGTCCCACAGGGAGGGGCATCTGCATCCTCCTGCTCTCCGTGTTCCTGGCTGTGTCCCGGCTTTGGCTTCTCCAGGAAATCTTCAGGGATTTAGCGTGGGCTGGAGGTGGGTGTGGGGCTGGTTGTGGCTTCTGGAGTATTTTTGGGATCGGTGTAACCAAGAACTGGAACATGTTTAAATTTAAAATGACGTTGTCACTGCGAGGGTGATGAAGATCAGGGAATCACAGAATCATGGAATGGGTTGGGTAGGAAGGGACCTTAAAGCTCATCCAGCAGGGACATTTTCCACTGTCCCAGGCTGCTCCGAGCCCCAGTGTCCAGCCTGGCCTTGGGCACTGCCAGGGATCCAGGGGCAGCCACAGCTGCTCTGGGCACCCTGTGCCAGGGCCTGCCCACCCTCCCAGCCAGGAATTCCTTCCCAGGATCCCATCTATCCCTGGGCTGGGTGACAAGGTGGGGATCAGGCCCTTGGAGGGCTTTTCCAGCCTCAGTGATCCTGGGATTCTGGCTGGGCTGGTGGTTCCTGGGTGCTGGGCTTGGTTCAAGCACCAGCTGAGGGGCCCCACTCCATGTCCTGGATAAAAGCACATCCCAGAGCTCTCCAAACTCCCAAACCCAGATCCCTATGGACACTTCATCCCTCTTCCCTTTTTATTCCATAGTGTGACCCTTCCCATCTTTCAGCTGAGCTCACGCAATGGGACACAGCCCGTGGTGCTGAGCACATTCCCAGTGTTCCTCTGGAGCCTTTCCTGCTTCTCGCTGTGCTGCAGACACTTTAAATTCCCGGGGCACGGAGCTGGGATGGAATTTCCCCCAGTGGAACATTGCTGACTCCGTGTTCAGCGCTCCACGTGATGAAGGAGCTGGGATTTATATTTAATATTCCCTCCGATTTCCCTGCCCATGGCTGCTTCCCTCAGTGCTGCTCAGGAGCCAGACTGGGCAGGTTTGGAAAGCTTGGAAAAATTCACGGAGTGCTTTGTATCGGGGACCTCAGCCAGAACAAAAGGGGATTTTCCCTTTTTTTTTTACTCTTTACCTGGCAGAGGTTAAGAATTTAAAAGCCGCATGGAAAACATGCCTGGAGTTGTGGCTTGATCCATGATACCTGTGAAAGCATTCCAGATTTCCGCTGTAGATGGGATATTGGGAAGGAATTCCTGCCTGGGAGGCTGGGGAGGCCCTGGAATAGAATTCCCAGAGAAGCTGTGGCTGTCTCTGGATCCCTGGAAGTGTCCAAGGCCAGGCTGGAGCAGCCTGGGATAGTGGCAGTGTCCCTGCCCATGGCAGGGGGGGATCGGGATGGGATTGAAGGTCCCTTCCCACCCAGCCCATGCCGGGATTTCATGGTGGGGTGTCTGTATTCCCACAGCAGCGGTATTTAGGGAATGCCGCTCCCGGGGTGCCGGGGCTCGGGAGGCAGCAGCCGAGCTCACCTGGTAATTAATTCATCAGCAGAGCTCCCTGGAATTAGAGCTGTGCTCGGAGAGCTCCTAATTGGGAGTTAATGGCTCATTAGCGCTGAGCAGATCAGCCTGAGAGCCCCGTAAACACAAACAAAGCAATTAAGGATTCTCGGGGAGCGGGATCCGCCATTCCAGCGGCTGCTGCTGTCCTGGGGAGCACCGAGGGGGGTCTGGGCAGCCGCAGCTGGGGCACTCCGGGGTGCTGCTGCAAAGGGAATTCCCTCTGGAATGCCCTTAGGGCTGGGAGGGCCGGGATGACGGTGTGGGGTGGCCGTGGCTTCCTGCTTCGGGGCCTCCTCCCTGTTCATCCCAAACTGGGCACGTGGGAATGAGATGGAGGTGGGAAAAAAATGGGGAAAATGAGCAGCAGTGGCTCCTACCCAGAAAGTTTTAAGAATGTAAATCACAGAATTTCAGGATGGGCTGGGTGGGAAAGGACCTTAGGGCCCATCCCAGTTCATCCCTGACACCTCCCACTATCCCAGGGTGCTCCAAGCCCCGTCCAGCCTGGCCTTGGACACTGCCAGAGNCAAGGCGAGGCAGCCTGTGGAGCAGCAATTTTCCTGATGAGATTTCCTCTCTCCTCGTTAAGATATCGATCCGTGGCTGCACCGGATCCCTCAGGACGTGGCTCGGAGCTCCGGGATGAATAACCCGGGACAGGCAGCACTAATTGTGATTAAGGATGTGGGATGGCTGCGGGTCCCACAGGGAGGGGCATCTGCATCCTCCTGCTCTCCGTGTTCCTGGCTGTGTCCCGGCTTTGGCTTCTCCAGGAAATCTTCAGGGATTTAGCGTGGGCTGGAGGTGGGTGTGGGGCTGGTTGTGGCTTCTGGAGTATTTTTGGGATCGGTGTAACCAAGAACTGGAACATGTTTAAATTTAAAATGACGTTGTCACTGCGAGGGTGATGAAGATCAGGGAATCACAGAATCATGGAATGGGTTGGGTGGGAAGGGACCTTAAAGCTCATCCAGCAGGGACATTTTCCACTGTCCCAGGCTGCTCCAAGCCCCAGTGTCCAGCCTGGCCTTGGGCACTGCCAGGGATCCAGGGGCAGCCACAGCTGCTCTGGGCACCCTGTGCCAGGGCCTGCCCACCCTCCCAGCCAGGAATTCCTTCCCAGGATCCCATCTATCCCTGGGCTGGGTGACAAGGTGGGGATCAGGCCCTTGGAGGGCTTTTCCAGCCTCAGTGATCCTGGGATTCTGGCTGGGCTGGTGGTTCCTGGGTGCTGGGCTTGGTTCAAGCACCAGCTGAGGGGCCCCACTCCATGTCCTGGATAAAAGCACATCCCAGAGCTCTCCAAACTCCCAAACCCAGATCCCTATGGACACTTCATCCCTCTTCCCTTTTTATTCCATAGTGTGACCCTTCCCATCTTTCAGCTGAGCTCACGCAATGGGACACAGCCCGTGGTGCTGAGCACATTCCCAGTGTTCCTCTGGAGCCTTTCCTGCTTCTCGCTGTGCTGCAGACACTTTAAATTCCCGGGGCACGGAGCTGGGATGGAATTTCCCCCAGTGGAACATTGCTGACTCCGTGTTCAGCGCTCCACGTGATGAAGGAGCTGGGATTTATATTTAATATTCCCTCCGATTTCCCTGCCCATGGCTGCTTCCCTCAGTGCTGCTCAGGAGCCAGACTGGGCAGGTTTGGAAAGCTTGGAAAAATTCACGGAGTGCTTTGTATCGGGGACCTCAGCCAGAACAAAAGGGGATTTTCCCTTTTTTTTTTACTCTTTACCTNTTTTCCCTTTTTTTTTTTTACTCTTTACCTGGCAGAGGTTAAGAATTTAAAAGCCGCATGGAAAACATGCCTGGAGTTGTGGCTTGATCCATGATACCTGTGAAAGCATTCCAGATTTCCACTGTAGATGGGATATTGGGAAGGAATTCCTGCCTGGGAGGGTGGGGAGGCCCTGGAATAGAATTCCCAGAGAAGCTGTGGCTGTCTCTGGATCCCTGGAAGTGTCCAAGGCCAGGCTGGAGCAGCCTGGGATAGTGGCAGTGTCCCTGCCCATGGCAGGGGGGGATCGGGATGGGATGGGATGGGATTGAAGGTCCCTTCCCACCCAGCCCATGCCGGGATTTCATGGTGGGGGGTCTGTATTCCCACAGCAGCGGTATTTAGGGAATGCCGCTCCCGGGGTGCCGGGGCTCGGGAGGCAGCAGCCGAGCTCACCTGGTAATTAATTCATCAGCAGAGCTCCCTGGAATTAGAGCTGTGCTCGGAGAGCTCCTAATTGGGAGTTAATGGCTCATTAGCGCTGAGCAGATCAGCCTGAGAGCCCCGTAAACACAAACAAAGCAATTAAGGATTCTCGGGGAGCGGGATCCGCCATTCCAGCGGCTGCTGCTGTCCTGGGGAGCACCGAGGTGGGTCTGGGCAGCCGCAGCTGGGGCACTCCGGGGTGCTGCTGCAAAGGGAATTCCCTCTGGAATGCCCTTAGGGCTGGGAGGGCCGGGATGACGGTGTGGGGTGGCCGTGGCTTCCTGCTTCGGGGCCTCCTCCCTGTTCATCCCAAACTGGGCACGTGGGAATGAGATGGAGGTGGGAAAAAAATGGGGAAAATGAGCAGCAGTGGCTCCTACCCAGAAAGTTTTAAGAATGTAAATCACAGAATTTCAGGATGGGCTGGGTGGGAAAGGACCTTAGGGCCCATCCCAGTTCATCCCTGACACCTCCCACTATCCCAGGGTGNGAAGGTCCCTCCCACCCGAACCAGGCTGGGATCCTGTGGAGGTGTGGAAGCACCTCTGCAGCCCACCAGGATTTTTCCTGGAAGCAAAGCAGTGCTCTGACATTTGGGATGGGCCAAGGCAGAGAGCATCAGCCAGAATTCCCAACGTCACCAATACCGAGCCGCTCCTGAAACCTTCGGGGAAAAAAAAGGGCATCGTTTTCCCTAAAACGGCAAAAATGCTCCAGACTTGGAGGCTTTTAAGCCAGCCTGGGGAGAGCTCAGTCAGCACGCTCGGGATGGCAGCAGGGCTGCGATGTAAAATTAGAAACCCCCGCAGGCATGTGGGTATTTGTGCAGCTCCGGCTGGGCTGTGGCGGATCTGTCCTCCTGGGAACAACGAGCCTGCTGGATGACATCCCATCCCTAGGGATGGGGGCCCTAATTAACCTTCCCTGCCCTCGGGATCGCCTCCCTCCCTCCTGCCCATGCTGCAGGAAATGATTTCCCTCTGTGCCACCCTCGGATCTAAACCACGGTGGGAGCCACGGAGAGGAGGGAGCAGCATCTAAAAACTGAGCTGTATCTGCCTCTGCTCCAGGAAATGCTGGGCCTGTGGGGTTTGGGGGTGTTTATCCCATGTATTTTGGGGTGTTTGTTTTCCCCCGGGAGAGGTTTGAAGATGCTGCGGATGCAGGAGCAGCTTGGAGGCATTGAGCAGCTGGTGATGCACCTGGGGGGACCAGGAAAATGTGTCACCAAGGGGGAAAATCCAGCATGGAATTGTTGAGGGCGTGGAGATGCTGTCTGGGAAGTTTTTCCAGGGGGAAAAGGTTTTCCAGCTTTTCCAGGTGGGGAGGTCACACTGAACTCTCTGCTCCCTGCATGGGAAGGGGAGACTGATCCCTGGGAGTGTTCCAGGCCAGGCTGGAGCAACCTGGGATAGTGGGAGGTGTCCCTGCCCATGGCAGAGGGTGGAATGGGGTGGGATTTAATGTCCTTCCCAACCCGAACCACTCTGGGAGTTTGTCATCCCATGCTATTTGTACACATTTATATATATTTATATATCTATGGCCCAGCAAGGCGCGTGTGGATTCCCAAAGAGCCTTTTCCAGCCCCAAATCCAGCTTGACAGGCGTTCCCACAGTGCTGACAGCCCTGATCCTCTCTTTCCCGGGAGCGCCGTGCTCCCGGTGTCAGGCAGGGAATGTTTGTCAGCTCCTGCCGCCGGCTGCGTGGCACAAGCTATGTTTAGTTCAAGGGAGGTGGTGCTGGAGCTGTGCATGGATCTGAAATACATGACAGGAGCTGTTCCGGCCTGGGAGAGGTGGGGATGGGAGCTGGGATGTTCCCAGTGCCACACAGATGGATGCAGGTGAGGAGCTGGGAAAGCTGCTCGAACCCAGCCTCAGCAGCTGTCTGGGGCACAGAGAGCAGAACAGTCCCTCAGAGCAGGAGGTTTGGGGTTGCCAGGGGCTGGTATCCCCTTTTCCAGGTGCTCCTGTCCCACAGCTCCTGGCCCCATGTCCCCTCTGTGTGGGGTTGTCCCCTGGATCCAGCCCTGGGATACCCCTGGGAACACGTGAGTGCAGTCTGTGTTCTCAGGAATTTTAAATACTGGGATCCCAGGAGGGGATGGTCAATGAGGTCTGCATAGAATCGGGGAATATCAGAGCTGGGAAGACCCACAGGATCATGGATCCAGCTCCTGGCCCTGCACAGACACCCCAACAATCCCACCCTGGGCATCCCTGGCAGCGCTGCCCAAACGCTCCTGGAGCTCTGGCAGCCTCGGGGCCGTGCCCATTCCCTGGGGAGCCTGGGCAGTGCCCAGCACCCTCTGGGGGAAGAACCTTTCCCTGAGCTCCATCCCAACCCCTCTGGCACAGCTCCAGCTCTTTCCCTCTCCCATGATCAGTTGGGGGGGGTCTCTCCTTGAATTCCCTGGCTAGGCCGGGGCTGCAGGTGAGGAGCAGGACTCAGGGAGCAGCTTTGCTGGAAGCAGTTGTGGGGATGAATTGATGGCCTCAAAATATTTAATATTTTAAAGATACTCAACAGGTCAATCCCTGTGTCAGACCAGTGGCACTAAACCCCGAGAGGTAATTCCCAAGCAGCTCTGTGCTGCCTTCTGTAAAACCATGGAATCCCAGATGGTCTGGGTGGGAAGGGACCTTAAAGCCCATCCCATCCCACCCCTGCTGCGGGCAGGGACACCTCCCACTGTCCCAGGCTGCTCCAAGCCCCGTCCAACCTTGGACACTTCAAGGGGTGGGGAATCCACAGTTTCTCTGGACAGTCAGAGGCGGATCATCCCCCTCTGGATCACCCTGCCCTTGCTACAGGTTGCTTTCAGCTCAGAAAGCACCTGCTGACTTTCTGTTCTATTTAAATCAGTCTCCCAAGCATCCTGAGAGCCTTTTCCCGTGGGGTGGATGGGCAGGGATGCTGGGATGGAGCAGGTGTCCCTCTGGCAGCACTGAGGGAGCATCCCCAGACCCCGGAGCCCAGGAATGCTCCGCCTGTGTGGCCCTGCTGTCCACCCCAATGAATTGTCCCTTTCCATCTGAGGAGAGCTGGATTTTCCATGCCAGGAAGGCGTCTCTGGCTCCCTCGGGGTGTTTGTGGGGCTGCCAAGCCCTGCAGAGGAGAGCTCTATTTCGGTGCTGAGCCCATATGGCCGGGTGGGAGTTTGGAGGAGCGGGAGCTGCTGGAGGGGTGGCTGGGAGAGGGGAGGGAAGGGAAGGGCTGGGCTCAGCCTCGGAAGGAGACGTTTGGAGAGCAGGAATTCCTGTCGAGATGCTTGTTTTCCCCTTTTTTACTGACGTCCCTCGGGTTGCTCTGAGGCACCTCTGATCTCTGCCGATCTCCTGGGATTTCACAGAACATTCCTTTCTCCCTGTGGCTCTTCCCCACCATTCCCAACACTGAGCCACAGATGAATCCCCTCATTTCCAGCTGCACTTTGGAGCCCACACTCCATGGAAAGCAGAACCAGCTCAGTTTTTTAGGTTGGAAAATCCCTCTGAGCCCATGGAGTCCAACCATTCCCAGCACTGCCCAGGCCACCACTGCCCCGTGTCCCCTCATCCACAGGGCTTTGGAATCCCTCCAGGGACGGGGGCCCTCCAGGCCTGGATTGCCTTTTCCATGAAGGAGTTTTTTCCTGGCACAGGTTTCCCAGAGAAGCTGTGGCTGCCCCTGCATCCCTGGCAGTGTCCAAGACCAGGTTGGACGGGGCTTGGAGCAGCCTGGATAGTGGGAGGTGTCCCTGCCCATGGCAGGGGTGGATTGGGATGATCCTTAATTTGTCATCCGACCCAAACCAGTCTGGGATTCTCTGTTCAGCGTAAGGAATGTTTTCACAGGACTGTGGTGTCAGGAAAAATTTGGGAATACTTGAGGCTGATGGGAGCTCTGGAGGGCATCCTCTGCATTTTTCCAGGGCACGGATGGGCAATTGCAGTTTATGTCCAAACCCCATTTTATCCATGTCCCCAGCTCCCTGGGAATATCCTCATCCATGGGGAGGGGATGCCTTGCCTCTCCCATTTGCATCCCTCCTCCCTCCATGCCTTTCCCCTGCCCTTCCCGGTGCTTCTGAGCAGGGAATGAACTCCTTCCCTCCTGGTGCTGCTGAGTCAATGCCGGCCGGGTGGGAGGGGAATGATGCAAACCTGGGAATGTGGCAGATGGCTCTGGGAAAGGAGCCTGCTCCAAGGAAGGGGCTGGGATCGGCCCCGACATGTTCCGGCCGTAGGGAAAGGAGCAGAGCGGAGTCTGGGGTTGGGATTAAAGAAATCAGGAGAGGATAAAAATAGCAGGGCAGATTCCCAGCCAGGATTAATGACTGCATGGAATGTGCGCCGGGTGGTTTGATCCAGATAACTGCTCCTGCCTCTGCTTTTCCAAAAGGATGGAAAACCCTGCTCCAGGCCAGGCAGGGCAGCCCTGGAGGCTGCCAAACTTTCATTTTTCCCTCTTTTTCTGATACAAAAAGGGGATGTTCCTCACCTGCCGGCAGCCTGTCATGTCCCTGGATGTGGGAGCAGGAGCAGGATGTGCTTTCCTGTGCTGCTTCCATGGGATTTTGGAAACCTGCTGGGATTTGGGCTAAGGATGGTCCTGGCAAACACCCAGATGAGGTGCTGAGGGTGCCAGGGAAATCTGAGGGTGTGAGGGATTGAAAAGTGCCCTGGGAAGAGGCCTGGCTGATAAGGGAAATACCTTTGGTGTCATGGATGTGTTTAAATGTCAGAAATGCTCCGGGAGAACAGCGGGAATAAAGCAGGAGGTATTTATGGAGTGGAGATAAACAATGGGTCCGGATTGAGGAGTGGAGCAGGAGCCTGGGATTGCTCCTGAGGGTGAGGAGAAATGAAGTATTTGGGATAAAACCGATGTCTGACTGACAGAGTGGTCCTGGAGCCACGGGAGCATGGGATCATGGAATGGGAAGGGATCTTAGAGATCATCGTGGGTCCTCTTTGCAGATTTGATGTGGCAAATCGCTGTGTGTTGGAATTCCCAGGGGTAAAAACTAATGGGAAATTAATGCCCCTGGATCCCTGGAAGTGTCCAAGGCCAGGCTGGACGGGGCTTGGAGCAGCCTGGGATAGTGGAAGGCGTCCCTGCCCGTGATTGAAATGAGATGATCTTTAATGTCCCTTCCAACCCAGATAACTCTGGGATTCTGTGGTATTTTCATGGATTCATAAAAGGGTTTTATGGTTGGTACCTTAAGGGCACATTTTGTGTCTCACATTTCAGGGAATGCTGTATTTTTTTTTTCTCTTTAACCGAAATGGGTTTTTCTGGAAAAATTGCCTCGGTATCCTCTCAGCCAAGAATTCCTTCCCAATATCCCATCCATCCCTGCCGCCTGGCAGTGGGAAGCCATTCCCTGTGTCCTGTCCCTCCAGCCCTTGTCCCCAGTCCCTCTCCAGCTCTCCTGGAGCCCCTTTAGGCCCTGCAAGGGGCTCTGAGCTCTCCCTGGAGCCTTCCCCAGGGGAACATTCCCAGCTCCCTGGCCATGGATTGCCAGAACATTCTGGAGCACTTGGAGCCGTCGTCACTTTAATCAAGGAGCAGCCTTGGAAGGGTGCTGGGAAATGTTAATGCCAGAAATAGCTGTTCTTGCCGGGAGAGGGAGGTGGTGCAGCCTCAGCCCCACGCTCTGTCTGCGGAGGAGCCCTCCCGGCGGGCTGTGCATTTCCCAGTCTGGCAGCTGAACTTCCATGGAAAAACAGTCCCCTGTCCCAGGCCAGGTGGGAGAGCCTGAGAGCTGAAACCCTCCTGGTTTGGGGGCTGACCCCGCTCTGTGTCCCCATTTTCAGGGCTGATTGCAGATCCCGGCCGTCTGTCACCATTCCAGGTGGGAACATCAGGATATCCCACTCTTCCTTAGATAAATGGGATAAACCAGCTGCTGTCCCTGTGTTCGGAGTGAAGCTGTGGCTGCTCCGTCCCCTGTCCCAGGCCAGGTTGGATGGGGCTTGGAGCAGCCTGGGATGGTGGAAGGTGTCCCTGCCATGGCAGGGGTGGGATGGGATGATCCTTAATTTCCCTTCTGACCCAAACCATTCCAGGATTCCATTACTTCCTCTGCTGTCCTGGAAGAGGAGAGGTTGCTGTGGGAATCCTTTTCTCTGCAGCAGCAAATCCTCCCTCGGCCCTACAGGAGCAGGGGGTGAGCATTGAATGTTTTGTATCAAGCCCTACTCAGGCTTTACTCTTCCCTTCATGGGCCTTAGATTGCAGTTCTGAATTAGCTAAATCAGTTTTTAGAAATTCATCAGTTGTTGCTGTGTGATTCACCTTTAACAGGTATTTTGGAGGTTTTCCAGGGAAGTTGCGGGTTTAATGCAGATCAGCCCCCTGAAATGCACAGGGAGGAGCCCCTGACTCAGCTGCAGGAGTTTGAACCTGCCGGGCAGGAGCTCTTCCTAAGAAAAAAGTTAAAAACCTGACAGAAAGAAGGAGATTTGTGCATTTTGGCCAGAAATTCCTGCTAGAGACTCCTCTTCTTCCCAATCCTGGGACACAGAGATGCCCTTTTTTGTGGCCGTTGGGACCGTGTGCTGCTGAGTCCTTAATTCCCAATTAATTCCCTCTTTCCCCACTGATTCAGATGAACTTTTCCACGTTGGGAAGGACACCTGATGTCCCTGTGTCCAGCCCTTGGCCAGCAAGCTGCATTCCAACAGCTGGAGGTGGAATTTCTGGCATTACTTTGGAGAGGGAAAAGAGCCGCAGAACCTTTGGGTGCCAGAATTGCTTCTGAGGCCTCTCCAGGGCAGGGGGGGCTGTTAAAAGCTGATTAATGATCCGTGATTTCCCAGGCAGCAGCCAGCCTCAGGAATCAGATGGGATAAATAACGGCAGGGCTGGGATTCTTTTCAAGGCAATTTATGACGAGCTCTAGAAAACAGCCGGCTCCATCTGGGTCCTTCGGAAATTTGGAAGTAGTTGGAGGATTATTAGAGGGTGGAATTAGTCAAAGCATTTATTTACGGATTTTTTTTTTGGCCTCCATCTGCCCCCTCATTAATCCAGGGATGCAGCTCTGAGCTGGGCTGACAGAGAGGATCACGGAATCATGGAATGGCTTGGATTGGAAGGGAAATGAGGGTTCATCCTTAACTGGATGGCTGGGACACCTTCCACTATCCCAGGTTGCTCCAAGCCCCATCCAAGTGGCCTTGGACACTTCCAGGGATGGGGCAGCCACAGCTTCTCTGGATTCCCTGTATGCAAAACAAGCATTCCCTGTTTTTGAAGCGATGGAGAGGGGTTTTTATTGGGTATTTTGGGGTATTTCTGCTGGAATCTGGGGTTGTCGTACCTGTTCAGGTGGGATTTGTGTGCAGGCAGAGCTTTGCTGGTTCCCAGCTCGCAGAGCCTGAGGGAGGCTGAGCTGCGAGCAGGGAACAAAACACTCCAAACCTTTTCCTTTGACAAACGGCTGCTTAATTCCATAATAAATAATTCCACTGCAGGCAGCCTGTTGGCTTCCAAGCCGGAGCTGGGAATTTATCCTGCAAATGAATATTAATCACGTGGAGAACTTGGGAAGATGGGAGCAGGCCCGTGGTCGGGGTGGGGGCAGCGCAGGCTGCAGGCCCTGCTCAGGGGGAACTCGTGAGGGGAGAAGAGCTCAGAAAATGGAAACCCCTCCATGCCAACAGCAGGAACAGGAAGCTGGGAGCCAGGAGGGATATCTGTGAGCAAAATTCATGGAAAACAATCCTGGGGTAGTTATCGGAAGGGCTGGCAGAGGTGGGGTGCATGCAACTGATCCTGCTCTTTCTGTGGGAAAACACGGAAATACTCATGGATTTGGGGCTTGGTGCTTTTTAGGAGGTGTGTTGGGAATACAGGTCCTGGTGTAGGATGGAGCCCCTTGGCTCTGGAGCCAGGCTGGGAGAGCTGGGAATGTTCACCTGGAGAAGGGAGAGCTCAGAGTCCCTTGCAGGGCCTAAAGGGGCTCCAGGAGAGCTGGAGAGGGACTGGGGACAAGGGCTGGAGGGACAGGACACAGGGAATGGCTTCCCACTGCCAGAGGGCAGGGATGGATGGGATATTGGGAAGGAAGTGTTCCCTGGGAGGGTGGGGAGGCCCTGGCACAGGGTGCCCAGAGCAGCTGTGGCTGCCCCTGGATCCCTGGCAGTGCCCAAGGCCAGGCTGGACATTGGGGCTGGGAGCAGCCTGGGATAATGGAAGGTGTCCCTGCCATGGCAGGGGTGGGATGGGATGGGATTTAAGGTCCCTGCCCACCCAAACTATCCTGGGATTCTGTTGTTGCTGGAATACAAGTGTGGAATGGCAGAACAACACTCTGAGCTCAGAGCTGGGGCTGAGGCTTTGCTGAGGGAATGGAACACAAAGGAAAAGCTGGAAAATGCAGCAGGGCTGGAAGAAAAGCTGGGAATTGATTTCTTGTCCTGGCCATGGTAGCACCTCTCAGCACTGTCTGATGGCTAACACATATTCCCAAGAATGTTGGGAATATTGGCTGCTGCTGTTCATCCTGAGAGACTCTTAAATACTTTGTGCCCTCGGGTTTGTTGGGGAAGAAGATACATGGATTTGAAAGACAAATGATATTTCTGCAAATATTCACCCCTCCAGTGAGCTGATGTGGGAACGAGACAGAATCAGCGGCTGATTTTCCCAAGATTCAGCTGATACATTTTTCCATGGTGATAGTGGGTGTAAAATTCCTCCTTTGGAAAGCCTGCTGGGAGAGGCAGGACCGTGGAGCAGGAGGTGGGAATAGCCCCTGGGAACAGCCCCCGGCATTGCCATGGGATTGCCTGGGATGGGGTTTGGAGGATGGGTGCTGACAGGGGTGTGGAAGCAGATTGGGATGTGAATGGGAATGGGAATTTGGATGGGGATGGGAATGGGAATGCAGATGGATCTGGGTCTGGAGATGTGGATGCAGAAGGGGATGAGGATGTGGATGGGATGGGGAGGCAGATGCTGACAGGGATGGGAATTAGGATGTGGACATGCATATGGATATAGGTGTAAATGGGAATTTGGATGGGGATGGGAATGTGGATGGGGCTGGGGATGTGGATGAGGATGCAGATGCAGAAGGGGATGGGGATTCAGGTGTGGATGTGGATACAGATGCAGGTGTGGATACGGATTCAGATGTGGAATCCCAGGTTTGTTCAATCCCTGAGGAGGTGCCAGTGGGAATCAGGGCTGAGGGACAGCAGGGGAAGCTCTGGGATGTGCTGGTGAAGCCGCTCCTGAGCAGCTGCAGAGGGAAGGGCACAGGTGGAAGCAGAGCTCACTCAAATTGCCATTTTTCTCAGAATTGCAGGTTTTTCCTAAACCCTTTAGGGATGGGATTGCTTCCACCCCACTTAATAAACAGGAGCACCTGGGTTCTGGGTGAAGATTCACTGGGAAGTACAAAATATGTCCTGGATGAGGCTGTGGGACGGCTCTGGGTGTGCTCCTGCAGGTGTGAGGCCTTCCCGGCAGTGGGAGCAGCAGCCAGTGCTAAAATCCTGGATTCATGTTTTCCTCCTGAGAGATAAAGTGGGAAACAGAGTTTTGTCTTGTGATCAGCAGCCGAACCAACACTGATCCTGTCAGCAGTAGCACGAAGTGGGATAAACTGGAATTTTCCTGGCTGTGTGTCACATTCCATCCCACTCCCCCTCGCTGCAGCCCTGCTGTTGTTTTTCCTGTGCCTTCCCAAGCTCCTTTCCTTTTCTCCTGGCTCCCAGGCATCCTGGGGAGCCAGGCAGGGGATGTGTTTGCAGAGGTGGATGGAGCTTCCTGAAACCCAAATGTCACATTTCCACTTGGCTGTGAGGAGCAAACGGCAGCGTAATTTACAGATTGCTACAGAGAGGGGTTAAAAATCATAATTACAAAAATTTTAAAAAGCAGGATCTTTTCTGGAAGCCTCCAGCAATCCAGGAGCAGCATCTCCCTCTGATTGCCAAGGGTCACCAGGGCGGCCAAGTCTGGTGCTTGAGGGGGCTTTTCTCCACGGTGGGAGGAAGAGGAAGGGCAGCGATGTGCCTCTTAGTCATGGTTTTATTCCCTGATAATTTTTTGGAGCTGGATCCCAGCCTGGCAGCGATGGATCTGGGAGCAGATTGCTGGTGAGGCCTTTGAAGAGGAATAAATGTGTTTTGTGGGACTTGCTGCTCCCTGATGGGTTGGAGGGGCTGGTTTTGTGTGCGTTCATGGACATGAGGGAAATATGGAATAACTTAGGAATACTTTAGGGTCTGACAAGTCCCCTTTGCTGTTACAGCTCCTGCTGGTTCAGTCCTGGGGTTCTCAGGCAGCCCTGATGTCCCTTGGGCAGCAGCACCTTCACAAAGGGTCTGTAACTGTAGGTGGGAATTCCTCAGTTCCACCCCTTCCGCTGCTGTTGGTTCCTTTCCCCTTGGGAATGACGATTTAACAGCTGTAGAATCCTAAAATCATGGAATCCTTAAGGTTGGAAAAGACTTTTAAGGTCATCAAGTCCAACCATCAAGCAGCACCACTGCCCCACGTCCCCAGGTGCCACATCCACAGGGCTTTGAAATCCCTCCAGGGGTGGGGACGCCACCACTGCCTTGGATAACCCTTTCCATGAAGGAATTTTCCCTAATATCCAACTGAACCTCCCCTGGTGCATCATTTCCTCCAAACAAGGGCAGGCCGGTGCTTTTTTTTTAAGACATTTAAACCCATACAATCCATTTCATGGAATCGCTCAGGGATTTCTGTGCATCCCCGATTTCCTGGCACTGGTGGAAGCTTTTCCTCCCTTCTCCTTGCAGGGATGACATGCCAAGCCAGGACATCCTACACGGAGGACGAGGTGCTCTGGGGCCATCGCTTCTTCCCGGTGATCTCCTTGGAGGAAGGGTTCTTCAAGGTGGATTATTCCCAGTTCCACGCCACGTTTGAGGTGCCCACCCCGCCCTACAGCGTGAAGGAGCAGGAGGAGATGCTCCTCATGTCCTCGCCCCTGATCCCGCCCGCCGTCAGCAACAGCAAGGAGAGGAACAACTCCGTGGAGTGCCTGGATGGGCTCGACGAGGTGGGCACAAAGCTGCCCTCAAAACTGCAGAAAATCACCGGGAGGGACGACTTCCCAAAAAAACTGCTCAGGATGAGCTCCACCACCTCGGAGAAGGCCTACAGCATGGGCGATTTGCCCATGAAACTCCAGCGCATCAGCTCGGTGCCCGGCAACTCGGAGGAGAAACTGGGCTCTAAGACCACGAAGATGATGTCGGATCCCATGAGCCAGTCGGTGGCCGAGCTGCCCCCCAAGCTGCAGAAGCTCTCGGGGGGCGGCGGGAGGATGGAGGGGAACCTCCCGCCCAAACTGCGCAAAATGAATTCCGACCGCTTCACATAACGCGCCGGGCCGGGCATCCCGCGCGCCTGGGGCTGCCCAGGGCAGCGGGGCCGCCGAGGGACCGCCACGGCCTCCGGGAGGGAGCCGCTGCTCCGGGAGGCGGGAGCGTCCCGCGGGATTCCGAGCCGGGGCCGCGTCCTTGGCACGTTCCACCCAGCGCATGCAATAATAGTGTGCAATCTCTGCATCTCGTCCGTGGCATGACTCCTCCTGTATTTATACTCTGTATCCCGAGAAACACGCAGAGGGGCCTTCCTTCCTTCCCCCGGATTCCCGAGGGAGCAGGGACACCGCGGAGTGGGGAACTTGCAGGGTAAGTTTAACCTGAGGCGAAAGCGTTTGGGGTTTTTTTCCCGCTGTGGGTTGTGATTTGCTCACCCAAGTTGTTGCTGCATGTGGTTTTTTTTTCCTCCAAGGAGGTGTTTTAGTTCACCCCTCACACCAAATCTGCTCGCCTTAAATCCACTGCTGGTTTCTAGTTTGCTTTCAGGTTTTTTTGGGGTGCCAAAGCCACTGGGAAAAATACTGGGGGGGAAAAAAAATCTGTTATTTCATCAGGCTTTGTTTAGAGAAGAAACTCGTGTTCCTAAGCCTGGGCAAAATGATGAATAAATGACCCAAGTTCACACTTCAGATACAATTAGTAACTTTATAAAATCTTTGTGATGTACAATACGTGTGGAAGAAAATCAGCAGGACGTGCTGGATTTCTCCTGTTGCTGGAACAGCTGAATGTGCCCGTGGTGCCAAGCAGGCTCTTCTGTCGGATGAGCTGCACCCCAAAAGGCAGAGCCCCAGCTGCCCCGATCCCTCTGGGCCTGGATTTCCCTCCCAAGCCGGGGCTCGCTCCTCGCTGCTGCTGCCGTGGTGAAAATGCTCTCTGACCTTGGTGTGGGCTGAGGGTCGCCCTGGGGGTTCCAGAACGAGTCAAACGTTGTGGGAATGGTGAAATGTTGGGCTTGATTCCTCTGTGGTTGTGTTTGGGTTGCCTTTGCCTCGAGGTGGTGGAGCACTTCCCCAAAATCCGAAGGGTTGAGGTGCCCCCGGGCTGTGTTTGGGGCCTTCCCAGGGGCTCCTTCCGGAGGAGGTTTGGGATAGATGGGGCGATGGGCAGGGAAGTCACCCCAGCAGCAGCAGCCCGGAGCAGGCTCCGAGTGCCATCCTGTGAGTAAAACCCCTGGGATGGCATCCGGGTGCCCTCAGCCAGGGCCGGGAGCGGGCAGAGGAGCACCCATGGATGGGCGCCTCTGGCTCCTGGGCCACCCTGCAGCGATGCCCACCTTGCTGGATAATTAATAACAAATGAATAACATAGTTATTAATAATTAATAGTAGTAAAACCAGAAATTAATAACAGAGCTGATGGGCTTCGAGGAAAGAAATTGGGATTTTGTTCTAGATGCTGGTGCTGGCTCAGCCACCAGCTTCCCTGGAAGTGTCAGTGTGTGACTGGCACTGTGTTCCCGAGGACTTGGTACAAGTCCCAGAGTTCCTTCCCATGGTTTGTCCTGTTTTTTGGGTGGCACTGCACATTCTTCTAATTCTTATTCTTTTCTTATTCTATTCTAATTTTGTTATTTTTCCTTATTCTTATTCCTTTTATTCTCTTATTCTATTCTAATTCTATTCTTTTTCTTTATTCTATTATTATTCTTAACCTATTACTATTTTATTCTTTAGTCTATTTTTTATTCATTCCTGTTCTGTTCTAATTCTGTTCTATTCTCTTTTCTATCCTACTTTATTCTATTTCTCTTATTCTATTCTATTTCCTATTCCTGTTCTTGATCTATTTTTATTCTTATTCTCTTTTTAATATATTCTATTTCCTGTTGTTATTCTTGAGCTAGTCTTGTTCTAGTCTGTATTTATTCTAATTTTAATTCTATTTTAATTCTAACTCCTATTCTATTCTATTCTATTCTATTCTATTCTATTCTATTCTATTCTATTCTATTCTATTCTATTTAGTTTTCTCAATTCTATTCTATTTTCTGTTCTATATTTTCTGTTGTCTATTCTCTTTTCCATATCCTATACCATTTTATTCCATTGTATTTCTTGGCTCTGGCACAGCAGCCCGGGTGCAGTTTGGGGTCCCCCATGGGTCTCTCCACAAATCAAATGGAAAATGGTCCAGGGAGAAGAGCTGGAGCTGGAAAAATCCCTCCAAAACCCCCCTGGAAGTGGGAGAGACGCTGGAGAAGGAGCCTCACTTTGATCCAATTAATGCCATAAAAATACCGAGTTGGGATTAACTGCAAAATTCCCATTTTGAAATGAAAATGTGCCAAAAAAGCAGATATTAACAGAATTATTGCTGTGGTATTGATTGATGTGGTCGGGCTGCGTGCTGGAGGGGGCGGGAGTGCTGGGTTTGGAAATCCATCCCTGCCGGATGCAGAATTCCCGAGCTTTGTGGCTGGGACTGAGGTGACAGTGACAGTGAGAAGGTGAGGTACAACCACAGGCACCGGGCTGCATTGATTGATTGATTGATTTATAGATTTATTTATTGATTTTAGGGACTTCCTCGTGTCAATATTTCATTGTTAGGGTGTGCGCGCTTTATTTTCATTAATTAATGAACATCTGAACCCAGCCCTGCCGCTTCTGCTCATTGAAGAGACCTGTAATTAACAATGATTGATTGATTGATTGATTGATTGATTGCACAGCCGGTCTGTGTTCTCTCCTGCTGAATTCCCGCTTGGATTCTCCTGGAAATTGTAAATATTTCAGTCGAAATAAAAGAAATGGAAGAAATAAACGCAGTTTTGGGCATGCAGTGTGTCCCTGGATAAATGGTCACGTCTGGGTTGGGTTCTGCAGCAGAACCAAGCGCTGGATTAAGGCTGCAAAGCTCGGCTTTAACTCCAGCTTTGTTAAACTGGCCCAGATAGGGGTGGTTTTAAGGTGTTTGCCGCTTGTCCCCCCTTTTGTCACTTGAATAAAATGATCAATAATAAACTCTTCACTTTTCCTCCTCTCACCTTTGGCGGGGGAAGGGGTAAAAATTGGGTTGGGCTGAGATCCCTTTCCAGGTCTTTATATTTGTTTAGGAAAGGCCTCTTCCCTGTCCCTGGAAAAGTGGGAATTGCTGTTGCTATCTCCCAAGGCCAGCACCAGGAATGAAAGCTCCAGGAGCTGTCAGAGCTCCCCCAGAGCTTCCTCTGTGGGTTTTAGTGTAAATTCGGTGTCAGGTTTGGGGTTGGAGTGTAAATTCCAGTGCTGGGCACCAGCACCTGGGGAGCAAAATAATAGTAATAATATTGATAATAATAATGAATGAATAAATAGTAATACAAAATGTATAATATAATTAATGTAATGTAATAATATCACGATGTAAATATGAATATAGTAATAATAATAGAATAAAATACAAATAATAATGATAATAATAATAAGGACTGTGGGTTAAAGCCCCGCTGATCCAGGTTTAGTCCCCATTCCCAAACTCTTGCATTTCTTCCCAGTTCCGATGGTTTGGGGCTTTGGGATGCGGATCCTTGGCCCCGTTGCAGCCCCAAGGAAAGCTGGGAACAGATGGGAACGTGAGGCAGGGATGGGCAGGGAGCAATCCAGGGCCCCGTTCCCTTGGCCTCCGCCTGGGAACGCCCCGGGCTCCGCTGCCTTGGAGGAACAGGAGCCTCCAGCAGCTGCAGGGATGGAAAACCCCAATTATCCAACGCTGGGGGGAAGGCGGGGGGCAGGAGGGGCTCAGGAGGGACAATAGAAATAGAAATTATAAACTCAATATAATAATAGATAATAAATGCATAATAATAGTAAATATCTAAAGAAAAATATACTATATTAATAATTCTATAATAAAATTTTATTATAAATATATAATGTAATATAGAATGGAATATGTTAATAGATATGTAGTAAAATATGAATAACATAGAGATTATGTAATAT
>VZRS01006945.1:0-72002 GCA_013398055.1 Ifrita kowaldi
GCAGTGCTGGAAGGGAGCGAGCCACCTGGCTGGCCTGGGAATCCAGTGTGCTGTGTCACTCATTCGGGCTGGAAAGTTGGTTGAGAGCCAAAGGGCTGCCCAAATCCAGCTGGACTCTAAGAATGCATCCCCACCTCGCCACTCTTGCGTGGCTGTAATCTATTTTCCCACTTTCGGCTGCTGCGTAGAGATGATAGTTGAGCTGAGGGGATGGGGAGAGGGTCTGTCTCAGCTCCGTCTTCCTGCCAGGCTTAGGGACAGATCCAACCAGCAGCCAGTGTGTCCACTTTGTCCATTGCATCCTTCCCAGTGGGCACAGGCAGCCCACCAGAGCCCTGCTGAACTGGGCACTCACCGAGGGCAGTTTTTGTTTCATCTTCCAGGAGAGTGCCCAATGTTCCCTGCCATCCAGAGGGATAACTCACATGCTGCCTGGCAGCTATTTCATCAGCACAGCCAGACCCATACAACCAGTTAGCTTGGAAAAACATGATTCTTCTAATGATACCTTTGGAGAAGTGGCGCTCTGGATCCCAGTCGACCAAGGGAATATCTGGAGGAGCCCTGAGGAGATTGTGGGTCAGCTCTGGCTGGCACCTGGCTTCAAACCCAGTCCTGCCAGCAGCACTGGGTGAAGAAGCTGCCTTCCATCCTCAGTGCCTTTAAAATGGCATTTTTGCAGCCCACTACAAAAACACAAACACCAGGAAAGCTGGTAATCCTCCAACTGGTTTTCCCACGAAAGAAAAGTCTCCCTGGCCCCATTCCTCCCGCTTTTCCCCTCCCACCATAAACCATTGCAGGTAAATCCAATGTGCTGCTCCTTAATCCCAGCCTGGGGAAGCAGGAGCCACCCTGACCCAAGCAACCTCACCTCACCAGTGCATTTTATTACCGACATCAGCAAGGTCCTGCTGGGATCGGGGTCAGCGGCAGCTAGACCTCACTGGCAGGAGGGCAAAGTGGGGCACAGCAAAAGAGGGAGGAGGCCCACAAAAAAAAAAATAGGGCTTAGAATAGAAACCAGGTTAGGGCTGAACTGTGGGTGTAGAAGCTGTTGTGGCAGGTAGAGCTGGCTCCCCTGCGAGCCCAGGGGACCAGGAGGCCTCCAAGCCATCCTCAGCATCCTCACCAGATTTCCAGAGTTTTCCATCCTCTGGTTCTGGGAGCTGCTGGGCTGGAGGGCACAGAGGGAGAGAGGGACTACAGGGATGAGGTTGGGTGCAAAATGAACAAGAGCTCAGCCCTAAAGCCATTGCTTCATCCTGCAAGGGCTCTTCTGGTCCATCGGATGGCCACGTGCCTCCAGAGGGTCCTTGCTGGCCTGGGAGTGTCACGCCTGGCCAGTGACACATCAGGAATGGAGACTCGGAGAGCAGTTCTGCAGAAAAATTAGGGCTTGTTTTTACCTTTCTTCCTGACTGGGAAGAGAACAATCAACAATGAGCCAAGCTGGGCACAAGGTGAGATAAGACTGGCCTCCTGCAGCGCCTACAGTGCCACCATGAGCGTCATGAGGCCCTTGGCACAGCCCAGAGGGTTCCTCCGAAACACACAGAGGGCTCACGAGGTGCCACCAGCACCACCCTGGCACCTGCCAGCCCAGGGAGCCCAAGGGCAGCTGGGTCCGCCAGAAAACACAGAAGGCATCTTGTGGCCACATCCCTGGCTGGGCCACAGCCAGCTGGAGCCAGGCAGGGAGCTGATAGCAGAATTTACCAAGAGAGGCCAGAGGCAGTTCTGGGAATAGCCCTTCTGCCCAGCCTGAGCCTGCTTCCAAGAAGGATGTTTCCTTCTGGCACGTGGCAAAGGTGATGCCCTCAGGAAACCGGGAAATTTGCTGGAAGAGAGGTGACTAAGACTCATGTTTTCTTGGAAAAAGGGGTGAAACCAGCCTCCTTGACACTCATGGGAACGTTCACATTCAGCCTGCTTGATGGCTTGATGGCCTGATTGATGGCTTTTCCCAATCCCATGGGACAACTTGTCACCTAGGAATGCACTCCATCTGCTCCAGAGTGGGAGAAAACCTGCTGTCAGACATAGAAAATCCCCATCATCTCTGCTTTCCCCTAGCAGTAGGTCTCCCTTTCCTAAAAAGTCCTGTGGTCAACAAAATTACCTCTCCAGAAGACAAGTCCACAGAGATATCATGAGTGGATTCCCGTGCCCACTCCTTGTCCCATGGAAGTGCAGGGCAGATTGCCCTCAGTCCTTTGGGAAGGCTCTGCTGCTGGCAGGGCTGGTGGGGATCCAGGGTGGGGAGGACATCTGAGGAGAGAGAGTCAGAGCTGCCAGATCCCACCCCTTCTTTACATACATAATAATTTTGAGAAGAAACAGTGTAAAAAGGTAATTATTTTAGCCTTCAGTTCCTTCACAGCCTTATCCTTCTGTCAGGGCTGGCACAGCCCTTGGCATCACCTGTCCCTGGGGTGGTGAGAAAGCAAGCTTGTGGTGCCCTTCACAGAAGAAGACACTCATTCCATGTCACCTCCTTCAGGCCCTGGTGTCTGTGGGATGCCTGGGGAGGGCTGGGGACCTGCTCATCCCCCCTGGCATGGAAAACCACCCAGGAGGCACTGGCTGATCCTCCCTTGGGAAAGGCGGTTTGAGCACGTGGCATCTCTGCCTGGCGGAGCCGAGCAGCCCCGGGCCAGGTGAGTAACACCTTCAGCCGCCTGCCTCGAATACCGGGGGCTGATCTCTCGCGTGGTGCCAGCAGGGAGGAGCCATGCTGCTCCGCTGGCACCAGGGAGCCTATAGTGGCACCTCCAAAATGCCTCCTGGGGAGGGTCAGGGAGCCCTCACTGCCACCTCGAGTTTTCGTGAGGGATGCCCAGCACAGGGCAGGGCTGTCCCCATTCCTGTAGGTGTTACCCTGGAGCCAGAGCAGGGCTCTGGTCACAGACACGCCGGTGCTGCTCCCAGCACCCTGCCTGCACTGGGTTGTATAACCTCTTACGTCAGGCAGCACTGGGCCACGGCTGAGCCAGCTCCTCTCCCAACCCAACCAGTCCTGGGACACAGAGCTCCGGGGTCTCACTCCTTGGGGATCCCTGCATCTTCTGAGTGCCCTGGGGGCCCCTCTGCCCTGTAGCCTTCCTGCAGGGATGCTGGCAGCTGCTGTCACCTGATCCCCACCGTGACCCAAGGATGCTCATCCTCCACCTCAGGACCTTTTGGGGCTGCTTCACACGGAGCAGCACTTGCCATTGTCTGTGAAAGCAACTGGGGAAATAAAAAAAAAATTAAAAAAATATTAAAAAATATGTTTTTATGCTTTTCCCAGGTGAGAGGAGAAGGGGCAGGATGTGGCCAGAGCTGCTCCCTGACCAGCAGTGGAGATGAGTCCAGCACATCCCATCCCAGTCTGACGGGTGCTCATAAAGCCTCCACCTCCCCAGCCATCCCTGGCCTGCTTTTCAAACCCGACTGGCTGGGTTTCGGGGTACTGGAGGGGTGCCAAAGCACCAGGACAGCGGAGTAAAGGCATTCCCTGGCACTGAAGCAGGCAGGACACCATGCCAAGAGCAGCACCTGCTGCTCACCTTCCCTTCCCACCCCCTGAAACGCGAGCAAAGCCCCTGGGGAGATGCTGTCTGTGGGTGTCAGCGAGTGCCCTCGAGGGCTGTGCAGCACCCATGAAACCACAGCCGGGGTCCACTTCCCAGGGCACGGGTGACCGAGCCCACACCCTGCCATCCAGCACCCACTGTTGCCCCTCGGGCATCCCTTGAGAGTGTCCCAGTGCCGCAGGGTTTGGTTTGGAGGCGGGTGCTCTTATGTAAAGGAGCAGGAGAGCGGCGGGGATGAGCCGGGCTTTGTAGGTCAGAAAATGGAAGTGCGGGGCAGTTCGGGGATTGGGCTGGGTCAGCTCGTGAGTCAGTGGCAAAGGAGGGACCGGCGCGGCGGTGGCTTTATTAGCGGATGAGGGGTGGAGCGAGGCTCCGCAGGCAGGCGAGGAGCCGCGCCGAGGTTCGGCATCGACGGAGCGGGGTTCGTCCTCCCTCCCGCCCGACGCGTCCCCCGCGGCCCGGCCCGCCGGCGATGCGGTCCCAGCCCCGTTCCTCCTGCTCCTCGCCGTGCCCCTGAGGGGCCGCCGAGCCGCTCGCCCCCCGCCGCAGCCCCAAACGCCCACGGCGCAGCCAGGAAGGCGGTGATGGAGCAAGGTCAGTGAAACAGGTTTCTCCTCCCGGATCCCTGGAGCAGGCGTCCTTCCTGCGCCGGCTGGGGAGCTGCGGACTTGTTGACAGCGGCTCTCGTTAGCTCGGTTATTGAGCCGGGGCCGAGGGCTGGGCTCCCTGCTCCTCCGGAGGTAGCGGCTCCGATGGGGTCACGGATGCCCTGTGCAGCTCCCCATCCCTCCCCAGGTGGGCAGTCGTGCTGCTCAGCCTTCCCTGGCCTCGTGGGACCCCACGGGATCCCCCTGCCCTGGGAAGTCTGCTCCAAAACACTAGTGGAGTCGAGGTGCTGAAATAAAGGGTGTTGGTGAGGGAGGTGTGCAGTGCCAGGGGTGTGGAAGGGTTTGGGGGTAGCATCCCTGTCTGACTCTGGTGCTGTGACCTGCAGCCATCCCGGGTCAGCTGAGCCACAGTGCCATGCTCAGGGCTGGTTTGTGGCTGTGGAGAAGGGCCAGGTTGTGGGTTTATCACCGCAGACGTAAAAGGCAGCACCAGGCCTGCTTCCAGAATCCGCCTTCTGCCCTGTTCAGGCCTTTTCGCATTCTGGAATTCCCGCACGTTTCTCTGCACTGGTCACCAGCATTGCCCACAGCTGCTGGCTCTGCACTCCAGGGATGGGGACATGTGAAGCCTGGCCATCCCAGACATGGGTGCATTTCCAAAATGCAGCCACAGAGCCCAGGGCAGTGTCCTGGGGGGATGAGCACGGGTGAGGGTCCCAGGCTTTGCTTGGGCATGGTCATGCCTGACGAGTTTTGCTGTTTCCTGGGGTAGAGATAATGGATGGGAACAAAGGGATGTTGTGGCAGACAGATCTGTCGCTGGCACCTCCTGTGAGCGCACAGCCCGTCCTTGGGCTGGAGCAGCATCGTGC
Organism: Ifrita kowaldi; assembly: GCA_013398055.1. NCBI lineage: Eukaryota > Metazoa > Chordata > Aves > Passeriformes > Cinclosomatidae > Ifrita > Ifrita kowaldi. The sequence goes on from VZRS01006945.1 coordinate 5,059, forward strand.
TGAGCCTGCTGCTACCTCTGCCCAGGCAGCGGTGGCTGCAGCCTCAACAGAGAGGAGATGGGAGCCTTGTGAAGTCCATCCATGCTTGCTTACTGTCTGGGTTTAGGTGGTGTCTGAGCTGGATGCCACCCTGGCAGCCCTGCACTTGCTGCTCCAGCCAGTGCAGGTCCATGAGGGATTGGGTGGCCCAGCCTTCACCCAGGTGTCTCCTTTGGTGATGGCTGCTCCTGGTCCCACCAGGACTTTCTGGGCTGGGTGGCTCTGCTGGCTGTGTAGAGTGCTGATGTGTTAGAGCTTGGTGTCCCACGAAAGGAAGATATAGTTGTTGTCGAAGTACAGACTAAAAGGTTAAAGCTTAGACAGAGATCAGGAGCAGCAAGAAGGTTGTCTCTGTCACTCCAAGAAGGTGAGAGATAATGATGAAAGCTGGGATCACCACAGCCCTCAGAGGCACCCCAGAGCTCAGGCTCTGTGAACAGGGATCCCTGGTGCCACAGGGCAGGCAGTGCTACAGTACATGTAGTGACAGTCATTGGCCTGGCCCCACACCAGCCAAGGGTCCCACAGCCCCCTCAGTGCCTTTGCCTCCAGCTTTTTCCTGCCAAAGTGTCCAGAGCAGGATGTACAGGCCATCCAGAGCATCAACCCTGCAGTGCAAGTGTTTGCCCCAGGCACAGCATGGTCACAGCTACCAGCACTGCCGAGGAGCCACTGTTGGTGTTGTCCCAGCTACTGAGGGTTTCCCACCTGCCACCACCCCTGGGACCCAGGTGTCCCTGCTGAGCTGATCCATCACCCCTGGGACCCAGGTGTCCCTACTGAACTGACCCGTTTTTCACACAGGGGATGTTGTAGTGCTGGGGCTGTTCCTGACTGCTCAGTGTTCTCATCCCAGCACGTGGAGTGACACAGAGCCAGCTCCATCACTGGGCTCGAGTCAAGTCCTCCTCAAATAGGTCCCCAGTTTCAGTTTCCCTGCAGCAGTGTTTCCAGGGGCCCATCCTCACTGCTGGTTTCAGGGCTGTGCCAGAGCCTGGGTGTCATGGGGGACCAGGGATGTTCAGCAGCTGGGGACGATGATGTCCTGGGTGATGACCTGGGATGGTCAGGTGGTGCCTGTGCTCCAAGCACACTTTTTCCCAGCAGCACTGTTGGTGCCCAGTGAGATGAATCCTGAGTGGGCCCAGGGCACTGGTGATGCCTCACACCTTTCTCTGCCCTGGCTCCCCCTGGGATGCTCAGTGCCATCTGCAGGTGTGTCCCTGTGCTCCTTCTTGGGAGCAAGCCAGGATGATGGGTACCAGGACAGTGGCTACTCACTGCAGCCCTGAGAAAACTGGTGTCAGAATCCATGGCATTGCTTGATATTTTGCTAACACTTATGAATTGGCATTAAATAGAAAATTTATTAATTGCAAATGTAGGAAATTATTTGCCCTGTTAATATCTAAAGCCAGAATTTAAAAAAATGGTCCTCAACTTCTCCCACTTTCCTGGCCCACTCAGCAAGTGTGTCACTGGGAAGATATGCTGAGCTGTGTCCATGCTTCTGCCTTTTGGGGCACTTTGGTTTTGGGAATAGCCATGGAGACTCCCAAAAGCAGTTGCAAGACCCCTGTGAGGTGCTGCATCCAACCCAGGCCGTATCAGTGCCACATCCATCCCTGTGCTGGGCTGCCAGGGGACACCACGCAAGGCACAGCAAAGCCAGAGCATGCCGGGGGTGCTCTGCAACAATCCCCTTGCCCCTCACCTCCATCCTGGCCATGCACCTTGCTGCAGCCATGCATTACTCAGCTGCTGGGCCAGGAAGTGAATCCCTGGTGGGATGGGCAGGAAATAGTTAAGCAAGTGGGGTGAAATGGCCCACACTGGCCTGGCAGGTCCTGGACCCCAGAGTCACCCTCTGGTGTGGGCACCGTGGCTGTCACCAACTCCGGGCGAACCTGGGGGAGAGCAGCACCAGGCAGGGCTGAGGACAAGGTGCTCCAGCCCAAGGAAGATGCCTCCCCCTGCTCCTCTCTGTCTGTAGGACCTATCTAGTGTCCTGTGGGACCTACCTGGTGTCCTGTAGTCGATGTCCTTTCTCAGTTCCCGTGTCAATCCCATGTGGCAAGGCTGAGCACATATGCCATCCCTGGTGCTGCCAGCAGCCTGGGGAAGCAGCCACGTCCCCATGGGCCAGCGGTGGTACCCAGCAGGAATGCTGCAATGGTGCCTGCAAACCCACATCTCCAACACCACCACCGTATGACCTCAGTCATCCCCAAAAACCTCCCCTGCTCTCTCCCAGCTCCAGACTGTGGTCTGGAGCACCTGAGTGCTAATGAGTACCAATACAGCCCCTCTTGCAGCAACTGTCTGGGCATAAAGGCAGGGCCTGGGAATCAGCATCATGTGAGCGATGCTCCTTCAGCTGAGGAGCTGAGGATGTCCAGCTCAAGGATGGAGTGTCCATGCCATGGCTTGACCACTGGCATGGCCCATTGGCCTTTCTCCATTCCCTACAGACCACCTTCTACACCGTCAGGAACAAGGAAACACGTGTCCAAGCTAAACCTAGGGGACTGGTTTTGCTGGGAAGCCACATTTAACGCAGGCACAGGGCGGTTTGGTGTTTGTGGCTTGGGGTGTTACAGGACAGCCATCCCTAGGGTCACTGGTTCCCTGATGGGCACGTGCTGCCATCCACTGCAGGCCCTGCCCTGTGTCTGCCTGCTCTGGTGCGACGGGCAGGGACAAGGGACTGTGTTTGCTGGTTGGCAGCAGTGGGACGGGGAAACCTCCTGCCTGGCTGGGTTTCTGTTTGGGAGGGTATTTAAGGGTGTTCTCCAGGGTGTGCCAGCCCTGGCCTCCACCCTGCTTTCACAAGCGCCCTCTCTGAAAGGAGCTTGTTGTTCTCGTCGTGGAGTGTAATGAGCACCGTGAGGTTTCCCCGTGGAAGCTCTGATGGGCAGAGCAGCCACAGGGCAAGCTGAGCTCTGAGAACATGGGGACAGCCACGTTTCCTCCTCATGGCCAGGGCAAGAGGAGCCTGGCTGCATCATGAGCCCAGTGGGATGCAGCCACCCAGCTGGACAGGGGGGATTGGAATGCAGAAAACATCTCTTTGGCCAGGGCCTTGGATGTTGTGTCCTGCAAGGACTGCGGCCCCACACTTTGTGGGACAAACCTGGTTGGAAACCATGGACCACACCTCAAGACAAGGAACACACATGAGATCCAAATGCAGGTGCTTGTTCTGGGGCTTTTGGTGCCAGTGCCAGTCACCCCATGCCCACAGACCACCCTCCTCATCCCACAGAGCCCATCTCTTGGCTCTGCCACACTGCATTGATGCCACAGTTCAGTTTTGGCTCTCCCCACGTCACGGAGGTGACCACGTTGATCTCAGGGCTTGGTGATCCCAAGTGGCATTTTTGGGCTTGGTCTTAGCTATACAGGGACATGTCCCATGGCACTTGGGTACTGTCATGTCACCAAACCTTTCACTGGCTCTTTGAAGGAAAGACAAGTTGGGAGAAAAGATCTCTGTCAGCATCAGCTCAACATCAGCAACTGCTTGGGTGCTCCTAAGCAAAAATGCAAAAGTTAGGGAGTGTGCACACCCCAAGTGCCTAGAGCTCTGAAATACCCTCCACATCCCAGTGCCTGGCCTGCTGAAGTCTCCAGTGAGTGCCAAGCCAATAGATCCACTTCTCTTTGTGATCTGCTGGCATAAACTGGTCCCCATTGCACTGGAGTGAGCCATGGCAAGTCACTCCCCTCCTGTGCCCAGCACAGACCCAAAGGCACGATTCATCCCTGGGGAAATTGGGGCTGGGGACTGGTTCACGGTGGGCAGCTGGCGCTCCGGCAGTTATCCAGAGAAGGGGCAGAGGGCTTGGATGAGGTTCACATGTGCATGAGGAAGAGGGTGAATTTAGTGATCACAGCCTCACCTGAAAGCTGGCCTGAGGGTGCAGTGGATCCCAGCGGGCTGTGGGTCCTATCCTGCTCTCCCAGACCCGGTCCCGGCAGAGGGAGCTGTGACATCAGCCAAACCACTGCTCTCCCTGCTGGGACACAGCCCCGGGCTTTGGAAAGGAACCAAAGAAAACAGTGCTGGGGCCGGGGTAGTGCAGCTTTCTTGGAGAACTCGCTGACTCAGCACATCTGATCTCTCCCCCTTTTGCCTGGAAATTGAGCCAAGAGTTATGCAGAACTTGTAATTTCAAATATAAATGCACTGTTAGGTCTAAAAAATGCTTAAAAAAACCAAATCGGTTTGCATCTGTGCAGAAAGATCTCAGCCTCTCAGTGCAGTGATGGTGTGTGGGGGATGCCAGAGCATCCCCGTGTGCAGTGGCACGAGGCTGGGACCCCACACCTCTCCTGGTGGGGATTCAGCCCCTTGGGGAGCAGCAGGATGGAGAAACACCTGAGTATTTCTAACTTGCAAAGAGTAATTTTCCTCCCCTACACCCACACACCCAGGGCAAGCACAGGCAGGGAGCAGCACAGCTGCTTCACACCAAACAAATCCCCATCTTCCAAACAGCATAACCACAGCCTCTGCAGCTCCAAAGGGACTAAGTGTGGTCCACATCCCAGCCTGGCCTGGGATGAGCGCAAACAGGTCATTCCTTATCATTTGCATCGCTGAGATAAAGTGGATAAGCAATGCCAGTAACAACGTGCAGCATTTTTCTGATCTGGCAGTCTGCATCACAGCCTGAGCAGGCACTTTGCCAACACCCCATGGCACGGGCTGCTGACTCTCCCTCATTAGGATATGTGGCTGCCCATCCTGCTGCTGCACCCCAGAAACTCCTGCCACCCAGGAGCCATTCCCAGATCACGTGTAAAATGGCGCAGTGGAGCTGGGAGTGCAATGGTCAGTGGGATGGGTCTGTGGAAGCACCTGGCACTGCGGTTCAGAGCTGTGCTTTGAGCACTGGTGCATCAGGGATGCTCAGAAGAGGCTCTGGGCTGCAGCTCGGTGCTGTGCCCAGTCCTGGGAAATTCCTGGACTTCAGACACAAGGTCCTTTGCACACAAACTGCTGACACAGCTCAGTGCCCTGGAGAGATGGAACAGAAATGTTGCATCCATGAAACATCCATTTGACCACTGGAAGGCAACTACCAACATGTTCAAAGCATCATCTTCGTTATGGATTTTGCCCTCAAGACAGCACAGACCGGACACACAGACTTGTTGGGCACCAGCTGGCCAAAGTCAGGGCTGGCATGTCTCAAACTGAGACCATGGTAATTGGAACTCCCTTCCAAAAACACAGCACGAGGCAAGATGATCCTTCTCACCAAATGAGAACCAGGAGAGAGAGCAGAATTTCCCAGCCCTCCTCTCCTCAAGCCCAAACCCCAAAACAACCACTTGCTCAGGGAAGGATGGATTGTAATTATTTATTTTGGGTCCCTTTGAAAATATCACGTTATCTCCTTCCGTTCATGCCTTGGTGTGGTCTCACAGCCTGTGACAGCAGTGTCCCAGCCAGCTGTGCAGCTCACTCCTTCCTCCAGTGAGTGGTCCCTTGAAGGTCAGCAGGTTGGAGCTGCCTGGTCCGATCTCTGTGCCAGGAACCACCCAGGAGCATCGCACAGACAAGGGAGCAGAGCAAGGGAGCAGTCCTGTGGGACTGGTGGGGATGGCTGTAGCTTTCAGCTGCCCCAGGAAGGGAGTCTCTGGCTTGTGTTTTCTGGCAACTTAGAACTGGGTTTGATTCTCGAGCATTAAAAAAAAAAAAAAAANGCTGCTGCTATCTGCAAAGGGAAAGAGAAAAATCTATCAGCACCCTGAGGATCCAAGAACAAGCTGTACTGAAAGGCTGTAAAAACAGCACACAGATATCTGAAGGCTGGGAAGCCCAAACAACCCAGTGAATTGGGGTGTCAGTGCACGTGGCCTTCCCTTCACCTCTCTGACAGGCACACGGTCCTTTAACCCTACCAGCCAAACCCTGGAAACACCATAAAACAGCAACAGCTCCGACCCCGATATGCAATCTCCAGAGGCCTGAGTAAGATCTCAAGCATTTGGGGAAGGATTCCCAATGCCACCGGGCACTGCCGTCAGCCGGCTCCCACCGGGAATTGCAGTTGATTTCCTAATGTCTTCAAAAGGTGAAGAGTCAACACAAGCCTGAGCGTGGTTGAAAATCTCAGCTACAGGGACTGAGAAGCATCAGACCACAGAGCAGTCTGCATTCATATGGGTTATGAAATGAAACAAGGCCTTCACGTCCTGCCCAGTCACATTAGGGCTGTTGAGTAATGATCTAATGCTACTGCCACCTCTCCAAATTCTCATCCTTTCCACACGAGCAGGAATTTGCCCACACACAGAAGTGCTGAGGTTACCTGGACTCTTACTCTTCTAAACAGGTTGAAAACAAGACCTTACATTATCCACATCTCCACCTGCTGAAGAGTTTAACCTCTCAGACACCCGATCTCCTACTTACAGTTCAGTGTCTACAATGACATCTGGCTTCTCCAGCGTTTGTCGTCTCCTCTGGATGGCATCCACAATCTTTTTCCTGGGGCCCAATGGGATATTGATGCTCTTCAGGTCATTGTCTGAACACAGCATGAGGGCCTCCAAGTCAATCTTTTCCTTCTTCAGGATGGAGATGAACTCAAACATGTGCAGGGAAGCCAGAAAAGTTTCCAAGGGGCTGGTGTCTGGTTCATCGTCATCGTCTAAGCTCAGCTCCACCTCATCCCAGGGCAGCTCCTCCGCATTCCTCTCCTGCAGGCTGTTGGCACTGCCAATGCTGTCGTTGAGACTTGGCGAGCGCTGCAGGCGGCTCCGCAGTTTGACGCCCATCCCATCTGTGCTGTCCTCCCCCAGCGTGCCCCCGTCCTCCCGGCCGATCCCGAAGAGCCCACTGCTGACGTAGTTGCGCCGGAACACCATGGTGCCCAGCCCGGGGCGGTTGAACAAGGAGTCGTGTCCAGAGTCGGTGCTGACCTCCGAGTGGGCTGAGTCCATGTGCAAACCCGGGTCGCTTATGGCACGGGAGACAGTGTCTTCATCCGTGAGGAACATGTCTCGGATATTGCGGCGAGTCCACTCCTTGGGGCTGGCGTAGGTGCCCTGCTTCACAAACATGACGTCGTTGCCCAGCTGCAGACCGGACAGAGACCGCACGCTTTTTCTCCCATCCTCGTAGATCTTGAATGTCCCGTCCACCTGCTTCTTCTTCTCTAATTTCTTTTGTATTTTCGTCTTTCCCTTGGCTGTGCCATGAATGGTGGCTTGTGAATATGGCAGGGAAGTCACCACAGACATGTGCTGGAACTTCTTGCTTAAGGTGCTGCTTGAATAGCTGGAAAAGCTCATGGTATCCGAATTATCTGACATCTCCTTTCTGTACCGTTTCTCCATCCTTTCATGGTGCTTCTTCTGCAGCTTCACGCAGTCCTTAATCCTCCTCTCTGCATCTCGAAAGGCCTTGTCCTTCAGTTTGCTTACCACCTTGGGGTTGAGGCTGCTCTGCTTGGCAGCAATCGAGTCCAGGTACCGCACACACTCCATGTGCCCCTTCATGGCTGCCATGTCCAGTGGGGTATGGTAGTCATTGTCCAGGCACCAGATGTTGGCCCCAAAGGAGATGAGGAAGGAGAGGCAGTTCAGGTGGCCATTGGCTGCTGCCAGGTGGAGGGGGGTGTTCCCCCAGATGTCACATTTGTCTGGATCTCCCCTAGGCAGCAAGAAAAAGAACTGGTTAGCATGCAGGGATTGATGACAGACTCCACTGAGATATTCCGAGCTGTGCAGGGGAAAATCAATACCATGAACTGTTGGCTCTTTGAAATATCAAGCTACATGCCTCTGGTTCCTGCAACTTAATTTTAAAGGGGTCTTCTGTAGGGGTGTAGTACTGACGTGGAATCGTGCCCCACATGCAAGTCTGTGGCAATGTCAGTTGAATTTAGGTCTCAAGAAAAATGTGTTCCCATGTCAAACCAACTTCTGGAGGAAGGTAAGCCAGGTTCTGAACAGCCCAGAACTGAGGTATGGGTCTGATTCCAGCTCAGACCTTAAGTTTGTTATGAAATTTCAAATCTCAAATATCCCATTAAATTCTAGTCAGATTTTGTCTTCAGATCTTGGCTTCATTCAGACTCTGTGAGTGGCCATGGCAAAATGCCTCTCTGTATGCCACATCCTGGGTGGGACACCTTGGGATCCCACCATGAAACGTCCATCCTCAGCAATGGTTCTGAAACCCCCCAGCTGCCATACCTTCCCACCCAGCTGTTCCTTGGCACCTGGGGAAATCTGCGGGACAAAGGGGAATGTTGGCAGGAGAGAATAAGAGTGAATTGGCTGTCCTTGGCCTCGGCATTGGGGTTTTGGGGGGGATTTTGCTGTACTGTGCTTGGTCTTGATAGCACGGCTTGGAAGCATGTTGGTATTAGCACATCCCGAGAATCCAGTTTCAGAGAAAGTGGAGATTAGGTTTCCGCACTCCTCAAGAGCTGGACACTGCCAGTAGCATCCGCAGGCCCTGCCCCAGCAAGCTGCTGGCAGGACACAACCGCTTGCCTGCATCTCCTGCCTCCCATGCCAGGACAAACACAAACCTGGGATTCAAGGGAAGTCTGTCCTCCTGACATTCCTCTGTATTTGTGCTCAGGTGAAACAAGAGAGAGTTCGCACCCCTCCTGAGTGCGTGTGCTAATGATATGCAGCCAGCAGCAGTATCTGTCAACAGGGCGCTCTCCCTCCGTGCACATGGATATGGCAAAGCCTTTTATTAAGGCTCCACCACCCTCAAGGAGCAACTCCTTGTGGGCAGCAGGGCTCTGGCAGAGCTCTGGTTCAGCACAGCTCCTGCCTGTTCCCACACCACCCTTTCAGTGAACTCCAGAGGAACCCAGCACTGTTCCGCCTCCATGCAGACCTCATCTCCAATCCATGGTGACACCAGGAGTGCAGAAAGCAAATCATAGAATATGGAGAGCTGGAAGTGACCCATCAAGGATCATCAAGTCCAGCTCCTTAAATGCACACTTGAGACCTTCAGCAAGGGTTACTTAACTCCTTGCTGCTTTAAGTTCTGTGGTGACAAGAGCTGGGAGCAGCAGAGCCCAGAACCCTCTCCCAAATCCCATGTGCTCTGAGGTATGGCTTGTCTGACTTCAAAGAGTCTAAAAACTTCTCCAGGGAAGGAGCAGAGGGACCTCTTTGCCCTGCTGCTTTGTGCCAATGCACAAATCCCAGAAACAGCCTCATCCAGCACATTCACCCCCACATAGGGCCCCCACTGCCTGCTTGGAACACTGTCCAAGGGGCAGCAGAGACAGAGAGGAGCTGCCCAGTCAGTGTAGTGCCAAATTTGCAATCCTCAGGCTTTACAGAAGCAATAAAGCCTGTCCAGAGTTTAAGCTGGAGATTATTTGGACCCAGAGTGTGAGCTTCCTAACTTCAACTCCCTGAAAACTGCTATGAGATGCACTCAGCTTTCTCTGTGGGAGCATGAGCTGTAACTCCATCATAAATGTGTCTGCACTAAATTCACAGAAACGTAGTAAGTACAACCTTGAGCTCATTGGCAAATTCAGCAAGTTAGTCAAAAGGTTCAAAACCCTGTAAGGCCAAAAAACTCCACAAACCCTTCAGGACTTCTGAGCCACAGCCTTTGACATCTCTCATAGAAGGAGAAAAAGGTTTCAAAGGTGAGTGATAGGAAGAGGGAAGGCAGGAGATCACAGGGTTGAGGAAGCCAAGAAAAGGAGAGAAGGGAGCTGATAGTACTCTGGCAATGCCGAGTTTCCAGGAGCAGTAACTCCCCAGCCCTTGCCTCTACCCTCATAGTGAATGTCCAGGCTGGGAAATGCATGGGGAGGATAAATATTTGATGAATTGCAAGAGAGGAGTAAATTATTGATGGAGCAGGATTTAAAGAGCCAGTGAACCTGTTCCACATGGAACTGCTGGTGCTGGTGGAGAGACTCTGGTGTGTGAAGGGCTGTTGGTTTGTTTTGTGTGCTCTGAAAGGGCACTTGTGTGCCTGGCATGTGTGGGCAGGTGAGCCGGGGCACCACGAGAGTCCCAGTGTGTACATGGACTCATGATGTGGACAGTGACTGAGCAGTGGACTCACAGGAAACAGTCTTGCTCCCTAAACCGAGTGTGTGGATGCTCAATCCATAAAGTACCTTTTGGAGCCTATTCTCAGGTCTCTCTGGTTCAGGGCTAAGCCAGGGAGGTCTTGGGGGTTTCATATGTGAAGGTCTACTTTCCTCAGAGAGTGAGGGGAAAGAACATCAAAACCAGCTTTCCTTGGTCATTTCCGCTGTCTAGAAACAAGAGTATTAGAGCAAAATTAGATATCTCAGGCCCTCTGCCCTATAAATGTCTGCCACAGGTGGTAAAAATGCATCAGAAGGAAAGAAGCAGAGATGTTTGATTCAACTCAGATAATAAACATGAGGCCCTCCCTCTGGCAGGTGTCTGTCTGAGCAAAACTTCACCTCCGGGGTGCTGCACATGAGGAGATGCTGACTGCAGGGTCCACTAAGTGGGAACATATTTTAATAACAGGTGTGAAGTGCAGCACTTCTCAGCTTCAAAGCGTTTTCGAGCACTGAGTCAACTCCTGTAATAATCATTATTAAAACACTGTTAATTGGGCCCCTTAGGTGGACATGTGCATCTCCTGAGTCACTGTTTGCACCATGACATGCACGCTCACTCCCTTCCTGCTGGTTTCTCCTCTCTGCTTCTCCCGTAGGATCCCAATTAGCCAATGGGGAATCCAGTGGCACTTACATATGTTCTTCCCTGGCTGCGTGTGTGAAGTTCCTCCGATAGCAAAGGGCTGGCTCACCCTTGGCTCATGGGTGTGTGTGTGAGGAATCGGGCCTCAGACCAGGAGCCAGCTGGATGCAGAGAGTCTCTGGCTCCCATAAAATGGTTTTGGATAGAGGAAGAGTAAAAAAAAATAATTTATGGCTTGAGGAACAATCCTCACTACCTTCAGCAAAGTCAGTCAGGACTTTGACCCAAGCAAAGCCTAGAAAAGAGCAGAAAACATGAGGTTTTGGGCCTACAGCAGAGCTTTGGTTCCTGTATGCCAAGTTTTGCCCAGGTGGTGGTAGCCCAAGGATTCAGCTGTTCTCCAAGTTCAAATCCCCAAAAATCCAGCAGAGATGCTGTAGATGAGGGTCATGCCAGGGCTCTCTGCCTCTTGTCCCAGCAGAAAGTTGGGCTGGCAGTTCCTGTGCCGGGTGGTTGTCCATGCTGGGGCAGTGCCCAGGGCCACGTCTCCTGGCTCAGCACCTCGCCGTGCCCAGGGCTCACCCTCACTCCCAGCAGACAGCTCAGGTGCCGGAAGCCACGAGGCTGCAACAGTGCCCCACCCTGCTCCTTCACCTTTCCAGCAGGTCATCACCCAGGGAAGGTCCCCACCAACAGCCAGGCTGCCCCAGCTCCCACATGGCCTCCAGCCCTGTGGCGTGCAGAAGAAGAACATCACCTTCACGTGCCTTTGCTGCAACCTCCGCTGCAGCCCTGCCCCAGCTGGGGTGGTGTAATGCCCTCGAGCAGCCTGGCTGATGTCAGGAGCCACTGTCACCCCCAAACCATGGCTGAGCCACTTGTCCCCTCTGCCACTGACATTCAAAGTATCTGCACCCCCTGGTTTTGTAAGAAGGGAAACTGAGGACCAGCTCTGCTGGGTGACAAAGCTGAGTGAGGACCTGCAGACACATCCTCATCTCTCCTGCTGTCCACTCCAAGGAAGTCCTGGCTGATCCCAGCAAAGGCCTTCAGACCTGCCTATAACTGGAGCTGGACTGGTGCCCACCACGGCCACAGCGGTTCCTAACGAACAACACTGAGGAATTACTGTGTCTGAAAAGCTGCAATGCTAAATGCCAGCTCGTCTGCTTCTTCCCAGCCGTCACGTTAATTGAGTTTGTTTTCCTCACTGGAGCCCGGCCAGGAGGAAGAAAAAGGCTTTTTGTGTGGCAAACAAGAAGGATGAGCCACTGCTGATCCCTCCATCCCAGACCCTCTCTCTGGCCGTTGCAAAGGGGGCACAGAGGCACAGACACATCACCAGCTGGTAAGGGCAGAGCAATAAGCCTGCTTCGTTACCCCTTCCATGTGGGTTGGGGCAACAAGCTTCCCTCAAGGATCTACCAAAGGATTTCTTTCCCCCTCCCTGTTTCAGCCTGACACCACAATCTGCTGAACACATATGGATGATGCCTCTTCACTGATGACAGAGCCTAGATGTGTCCATCAGCCTGGCATGACCATTAGAGCCGTGATTTTGGCCCCCAGGAGCCCCCTCCCACAGCCCTGCTTTCTCAGGGTTCCTCTGGCCACCCTCACTAAGACATTTCATAACAGCCCAGCCCCAGCACTCAATGCCCTGGCTTGTTTGGGCACTGGTACCCACTGCCCAGAACTGGCAAGGAGATTTTTGTGTTTCTTGCTGCCCCAGGACTCCCCTGTCACCGTCTGTGCTTTGATGTCCCCATACAACCCAGCTGGAGGCTCACCAGCCCCTTCAGACCCTGAAGATGCCTCCCACCCCATCCCTGCATGGAGCCAGCCCAGCCTCAAAGCCTCCACTGCCCCAGAGACTGCCCCATGCTATAGTCCCACACTCCCCTGCCTTGTAGTGCGGGGCTCTCTGAACCAAAGGAGGAATATTTTGGCAGCAGAGGCCAGAGGGCAATTCCCTGACATTTTGGGATACTCAGGGCCCTCCGTCTTGCCTCACGGTTGTTATCATGCAGGTGTAATAGTAACCTATATAACACAGAGTTTCATCTCTGAACAAGGCTTAAATACTGTGGCACATCATCTGGGCACTGGCAGAAAATTACAAGGTCTGCCCTCAGGCTCTCCTGGGTCTTGCACAATTGCACCTCTGTGGCACCCTTGTCCCCAGGCTGGGGCTTTCCTGCCTCTCACAGACCCAAAGCCAGGTCCAAGGAGCAGGGATGTGCCTGCCTCCATGCCAAGCACTTTGCTGGTCCCTCTGTGGCTCTGGGCAAGGATCTGACACATGGAGATGAATGCACGAACGCAAACACATCCTGCAGTCGCACAGCCGCACACCTTGCTCCACCATCCATCATGTAAAGGGCACTGGGCTTTTGCCAGGCTATTTTCCTTGTCAGGAACAAATGTATATTAGGTTGTTAATTAAACAGCAGCCAGGCTGCACTCAAACACTGTTTGAGCCCACAAGGACCTTTTAAGCCAACATGAGTTTATAAAAGCCTCCCTTGGGCTTTGTGGAGAGGCAGAAACTGCTGGCTTGGACAGGGGTTGGCAGGGCAGGCAGGGATGCTGCGGGGTGCCCTGTGATGGAGATGCTCAGTATGAGGAGATACAGTGATATAAAGAGATAATAAAGTCAGTCCAAAAGGCTTTGCCATTCTGAAGGGGCATTAATCCACCCCTTGGGCCTTCCAGATTGACTTTTTGGCCATCAAAGAGTCTTTGGAACCATTTTTAACTGCAGGGTCTCATCCCCTGAGCATTCCTCCCATGTCTCTCTGGCCCTGGCTAGCAATTCCTGTCTTGACAGGAGCTCTGGTCAGGTTTTTGCTGGGCACAGTCTTTCCTGGGAGGTATACAGGGAATCACAGAGCCCCCACCCAGGGAAGCATCACAGGGCTCTCAGCCCAGGACCATCTCAGGATGCTCCACTCGGAGCACTGTCTTGCTCTCTCCCTTCCAGACTCTGAAACAATCTTTTCCTGAACACACTCGTGCTGCATCAGGTGCTTGAGGACTTCTCAAAGCCACTCTGTACACAGCCTTTCTGACTCCAGGATCTGAAAGGAAATGATTTACAACGAAAGAACAACCATCGATGGAGGAGCTCTGCCGGGGAGCACAGCTGGGGTACTGGCTGAAGGTTTTGCACAAGCAAGCCAGAGTATCAGGAGATGGCAAGAGCCCAGCAACAGGTACAGTGGAGATGTGGCTGGACAGGTACAAGAGCTGCTAACACAGCACAGGATGAACCAAAAATCCCTGCATGGAAGCTGACAGCCCCACCAAGCCCAACATGGAGAAGCAAAGCCCTTCCAAGGAGGTGTGATGTCCATCCAGGCTGCTGACCTCAGTACCATCTCTCAACGTTAGCAAGACATAAATCAAAATCAGCACCAGCAATCTCTCAACACAAGTCAGAAGCCACTCCAGCTTGGATGGCTTTAGATGAGGTGCTCAGAAAAGCTACTGGAGCAGAAGGAAGCACTGGGATGTGTCCTCGGGGGGTTGGTGAGAACTGGAGAACCACAGACTGCCCCAGAAGGAACTAGGAATGGCAGATCTTGCTTTAGCACAGACCTTGTGTGGTTCCCCCAACACCAAGGTGTAAATCCCTCCAGTCTAACAAGTCTCCTAAATCCCCCTCCCACCTCTCCACCACATCCACATTTAGGGAGCCAGAAACTCTAAGATTTGGCAGCCCAGGGTGAGGTACAGAGAGACAGACCAGTATGGAGCAGGCCCTGCTGGGGAGACTGGGCTTAAAGAAATCTGCTCTTGGAAAACCCAGATTTCCCAGGCTCCAAGTGTATGACAAGCTGCCCAGAGGTCACGTACTGAGACCTTGCTTTGGGTAAAACAGACAAGTGCCACCCACTGCCAGCTGGCACTGCACACATCCCTCTGTGAGCATTCTTGGGACAGAGGGAGCAGTTATTCTCTCTGCCCGCTCACTTAAAAGGGCTTTTTTCATGTCAGCAACAGAATGTGTTTGTCTTTACAGGAGGCACCTGGAAAGGGGAACGCATCCCTACCCAGGGCGCTGCAAGCATGGCTGGGGGCAGGAGCACTTATAGGATCAGAGGAGCTGGGAGAACACAGAGCAGTTATCAGGAGTGTTGGATTATATTTAAAGCACCACAAGCAGAGAAAAGTAACAGCAGGGAGGACAGGAGTAGGGGTCTTATGGACAGAAGCCATAATTTTGTGGGGCACACTGACGTGCCAGCAGGGAAGGGGGAAGAAGGAGGTCCCAGCTACTCTGTTCCCCAGACCAGCCCCGTGCCCTGGCCAACACTCACCCTCTGCTGACAATGAGGCGCAGGGCATCCAGGTTGCCGTGGTAGGCGGCCCATAGGGTCGGGGTCATGCCATCCTCGTCCGGCGAGTTCAGGTCCTTCTTGGTGGCTTCCTTCAGCAGGTCCAGGTAGCCGTCCCGGGCGGCTCGGTGGTACTGGTCATTCATGGTGTGAAGGGGTCCCCGGGCCAGCACATGGGTGCCCAGGGGGTTCAGAGCATGGGCACGGACGTGAGGCAGGGACAGCTGCCAGGAGGGCCCCGCTCGCCTCGCACAGCTCTGTGTACTAGGACACCTGAGAAGTCCTGGCCGGGGAGGCAGGAGTTGTTCCAAGCCCAGCCAGCCAGGCTCCACAGCGCTTCCGCTGGGTCCTAAGCATCCTCCGGCCCCAGCTCCTTGTAACACGCACCAGCTCCACGGCACATTAAAAGCTCCAATTAAGCAGCATCGCTCTGTCGGGCTCAGCACGGGGTCACACAGTGACAATTCGCCAGTCTTGCGTGTCCCCAAAGCACAGCAGGCTGTCAGAAAGGCTCTCCTGGGTTGTATCCTGCCCAATATGCCTCTGTTCCATAGCCACCCCATCTCAAGGAAGGGGCAGCAGCAGCCAGAGGGGGAAGAGTGGGTCAGTGGAGCACGAGCCCCCACGGCCTCCACTCACAGCCCTGTGATGGATAATCCTGCCCTGTGCAGAGCTGGCTGAGAGCAGTTTGGTGACTGATTCCAAAGTAATACCAGGAGTGTTCACAGCTCAGCTTTTCCCGTTGGGAAAAAAAAAGAGAGAGTATATTTATATTTATATTTATATTTAATCTCCCTACTCTCACTAGGAAGACAACAGCAGACCCAGTCACCATCCCTATCCCCCATCTACCCTGCCTGTACCCACAGAATTCTGCTTTCCAAGGAATTGCACAACAAACTGCACAACGGGAATCGGATAAAACAAGGAAACTCATAAAAGGCTGCAAAAATTCCCTTCCTCACCTCTTTTCCCTCTCTGGAGACTAAACAAAACCCCAAACTCTGTGTGTAACTCTGTACTTCACTACGGTGTGCAGGGGGTGCAGTGGTCAGCCTCTGGTGTCTTTTATGCTGACACAGAATTCCTGGCTGGATGAGACCCTCGGGGAGCTGGACAGCCCCAGGCGATGTCTCCAGCACAGCATTCCCGGGTCCCGGGTACCCTCTGCTGTCGGAAAAGATGGAGCCAAGCCTGGATGTTGACCGAAGCACGAAGCTGTCCCCATCCATTACACCCAAGGGTGAATCGGTGGATTGTATCCCCTGGGACATGCTGACGTGGAGGAGGAATTTCCTGCTACTCTCTTGTTCATTTTACCTGTCATGTCCTGACTCTGGGAATGGATCCAGATCTCCTGGGCCGGATCCTGTGTGTGTCACCATGGTCCTGGGACAGGCACAGGGTTTGTAGAGGGTGAAGGCAGAGCCATCAGATGGTTGAGAAATTGGCAGAGAGTGGAAAAACTGGGGAAAGACTGTAAGACAGCATCAGGAAAGCTTGAAAGGCAATGAGCAAAGAGGAACTTAGTGAGAAAGGCAGCTTATTTTTGTAAGGAAAAAAAATGCCCCAAGACAGGAGGAGGGTGGCCCTAGAGCAGTGCCAGGTGCACCCACGCAAGATGCAGTGATTAATCCCCGTGTGACTGACACGGCGTCACTGTCCCGGCTGCCCGGGGACACCTGGAAGTGCATCAGAGCCAAGGTCTGCTCCCTGCGGGGTTTGCTCACCTCAACAGGTTCGTTTGCAGCAGCTCAGCCTCCCTGGGCAAGTCCCGATGGGATGTAGTAGCCACGGAGGTATTTGTTGCTGGGATCCTTGCAGGTGAAAAGCAGCACGGTAACGTCTGCAATTCATTACCGATGTTATTTAATGATTCTTGTATTGTTACTAATTAAGTTTGTTGCGCCGTACGGTGGCTGCCAGAGGGACTGGGAGCATTGCCCGAGGCAGTAAACACTCTTTCCTCTGTTGCTGGCTGGTAAGGACAAAAGAGGGAGGATAAACCAGTGCGTTTAGCCCCTGGGGCCTCTGAACCTCTGGCCTCTGCAAAGCATCATTGTCAACTCGGGTTTACTTCAGGAGGCCTGGGCTTCCCCTGGCAAAGGCTGCAGGCTGAGAAGAGAGCAATCACTCACCCTAAAAGGAATCCCTATGGATCAGCAGAGGCCAGGCAGGGCAGACGCGCTGCTGCTGGTGGCAGCCGGCTGGTGGCAGCACGGGAGGCACACACGGAGCTCTCGCTGGGCTGTACAGTGGATCCTGAGCTCTCCTTCCCCATCCCACACAATTCAGTTTGGTGCTGTCCCTGCAGTGCTGCAAGAGGGGCACGGTGAGCGGGCAGGAACAGGACTGAGAAAACACACAGCAAATGGCCCTAGCTCCGTGCTTGCCCTGAGAAGGGAAAGCAGCAGAGACATCTGCAAAAGCGGCATTTCAAGGACTAAGACTTGTCCCCATCCACCTAGAGCTGCCATGGGACTCCTACAGCTCCCCCACAAAACATACAGCTGGATGAAAGGGACCTTGAGCAGAAACCATCCCCTTACCAGACAAATGTTTGAATCATACCTGCCCTATGGTTTGTGACATGGTTACTTCTTGGAAGGAGAGGAGTTAAGGTCCTGAGGTCCAGAGAACGGTGATCCCACCCTGAAAAGTTAAAGGCAGTGCGTCAGCAAAGGAGAACACAAATTCCGGTCTCTAAATCCTGCCCTTCTCTAGTGCTAAACCTTCCTCGTTGATGACACCATGGGTGGGACAGGATTGAGTTACCCTTGGCACTCAACAGGTACAAATGCAAATTTCTTCCTTTTCCTCAAGAACCTCCGAGGCATGGAGCGAACAGATTTGAATAGCTCAGGGTGGGGCACAATGTTTATCTTTCTCCAGTAAGCGGAAAGCCAAGCACAAAATCATTGCCAAAGTTCATCACCTAAACCATCTCCTCTCAAGGGAAGAGACCTCATGCATGTAAGGAGATGGATTTAGTGGGGTGGCCTTGCCCTGTGACCAAATGGTCCATGCCACGCTTGGCAGTGTTGTCAACTCCTGTTGTCGCTAGGTAAATAACCCTTATCTCCTCATCTCTCTCCAGCTTCCCCAAAATCAGCTATTGCACAAAATGGATCACATGAGTTTCTCTGAGAAACCCACAAAGCCCTGCTGTCAGCTCCAGACATGGTATAAATCACAGAGACGTCCTAACGTATAAATTCCTCAACTGACCAAGCTGCAGCAACAGGGAAACTTCTCAGCCTGGCAGGAGCAGAGATTTGGATCCCAGGCAGCAAAACAGGTTGGTGGAATGACTTTGTTTTGTCAAAAAAATTAATCCAGAAACACCAGAGGTTTATGTCCAAAAAGGAGACAGAGGAGCCCTGCTACTTTATTCGAATAAAGGGAGAGGCCATGGGGCATTCCCCTGGGGTCTCTCAAATTGTTAGAGGACGCAGCCTCCTTTGTATCCTTATTTCCCGACTGCATTTCCCTCTCTCTTTCCCCATTGGCTGAGGTACTTAGGAGGTACAGACTTCCCGAATCACCTAATACAGGCCCCCTTCTAATGTATACCCTCCTTTTTCTTTTCCTGTGGAATTTATGGTTCTTCCCATTGCTTCTTTTGTCTCTCAGTATCTATCTTCACCTATCAGCAGACCCACAGATTGTTTGTAAAGACAAATCCATCTCATTCTTTTCAGTTTGGATGGTTAATTCACTTTGTTTCAGGCTTTTCACTGAGAATCAATGAAATCCCAAACTTGGCATGGGCAAGGGGCTTTAGAGGGCGTGACAACTCAGGTAGTTCACACCCTTCCTGCAGGAACTGCTAAAACTGTGATGGGATGGTCCACAGATTCCCGGAGGTTTCTTACCTTGTGGTAGCCTATTCTTCAGGAAGGAAGTATTTCAACAATTTCTCAGAATGTTTAGTGTTTGACATTTAGAAATCAAACCACATTGGGTGTTTGCCCCAGGATATTTGATCCTGTGAGTGGTTTTTGGTGCTTTTCCAAATCTTGCATCAATAAACACATAAATGTTGTGTGACCAATTAGACATACGTCATTAAACTGACCTGGGATCTCCCCGAGCAAGAGCATCTTAAGCAAAAAAGCCTCCAGGGAACCAGGAAAGGAAAGTTTGAAAATTAGCTCATCCATCTTCTTGCACTCCCTGTCTCAGCCTTCCCTGTTCTTGTGATACATCCTGTCCTCCTCGTCACGTGTCCTGCTTCGGCCCAGTCCTGGGCTGTTCCAAATGCACCTCTCACTCTTGGGCCTCTCTTCCCAGCAGCACGGACCCTCAGGCAGAGCTTTGGCTGAACCATGACCGAGGAGCCCGGGAGGAAGGACAGTGAGCTCGGACACCCCCACTCCAGCATGGGCTGCGGACACAAGGACGACAAAGCCAGCCTGGCTTCGAGCCAGATGGCATCTTTCAGCCACCAGCCCCCCTCCACTCCTGCCTCCAAGGAAGTCTGGAAAAAGGGTGGCCGCATGTTCTCCATCCTGCTGGCTGTGCACTTGGCCCTGCTGGCCTGCACACTGGTGAGCAGCGGGGCTTTCGAGAAGATCGCTGTGCACGACTACGATGTCTTCTTCCTGCTGACTGTCATGATGCTGATTGTCATTATCTGGATCATCTTCTACCTCGCCGGCACCTCCCGGTGCCCGGGTGCCATCCTCGGCAAGGACTCCCACGCCGGGCCCATCTGGCTGAGAGGTAGGTGCTGGGGCTGGAGGGGAGATACAGGATGGACAGTTCATGGGAGCATCAGTTATTACAAGGGAAGCAGCAAAGATCTGGGCACAGCCTCTTCCTGCTGATGGACTGGGGTATGGCACCATGCCCTGCTTCAGATCAGCTCCTGGTCCCTCCGCTGGGTTCACTGCCAGGTCTCCCTGTATCCACAAAGGCTCTTGGTAACTTACACCAGGATTCCTCCCACTGCCTTTGCAAGAGCTGTTAGCCCCAGCATACCAGGCTGTTTGAAAATCACTTCCAGCCAAAATTATTGTATGATTTTGTTGTTGCCAAAATAATTTGGGTGCTGTGAGAGGAAAAACAGCAGTAGAAGCAAAGCCTCTTCATGAAAACAGTTCCTCTTCTTCCTCTCATCCATCTGCATTAGCCCATGTGTGCACGCATCTGTCCAACCACAGATATTTTTGTTCCCCAACAGGAGGTTTGATCCTATTTGCCATTTTCAGCCTTGTCATGGATGTGTTCAAAATAGGATATTACTCGAGCTTCTACAGCTGCCTGTCTGCAATCAAAATCATCTACCCCATTGTGCAGGCAATATTTGTGGTTGTCCAGGTGAGATGGTTGTGCTCTGTCTTGGGGAGGAGTAGAGACACCAGTGGAAGGAGCTCTGATCTCTTGGATTTAATTCAACTGCCCCCACAGCAAATGCAAGGGCTTAACTCAGCCCCCACCCAGCCCACATCTCCCTCCAACCACGACAACTTCCATCTATGGCAATTCAACTCACTCTAAGGCACTGATTTAAACTTGTTCCCATCCCGTGACATTTTTGTCACGAACTCTGAGAAGCCCCCAGCCAGCCAGGCCTCCTTTCCCATGAAGAACAAAGGAGGAGAAGGACAGTCAAGGCAGGGGCTGCCTTGCAGTTTGAGATCCCTAACAGAGGACCCCCTGCTCTGGGACAATGCCAGGGAGGGAAGAGGTCAGAGAGGGACGATTTAGACAGAACAAGGAGTGGCCATGGGCAGAGCAATGGCAGTGGGAGCAAAGAAAGAACGTCCAGCAGAGGGCCAGCGTTATGAACGAGGCTGAGCCCAGACGGACCCAAGCAAAAGAGGCTCCAGCTTGCTCTCTGCTCTGCAGAGAGATCCCTCCTTTGGAAGGATGCGCTTTGCTTTCTTGTTTTGCTGGAAATAACAACTCCTTTTCTTTCCCCTGCAGACGTATTTCCTGTGGGTCTCTGCCAAAGACTGCATCCACGTGCACCTGAACGTTACCAGGTGAGCGCTGCTGCTCCTTGAATCCTGCTGGACCAGCAGACCTGGGCCCCCACAAGCCCTCTGTACTCTCTCACACAGCTAAGATATAACCAGGGGATAATCCCTTAATGCTGCCCAAAACTAAACCTGCTCAGTCTCCAGCTAAACTTAGATCCCAGCTCAAGCAGCTGTGGTTAATGACCTGTGGATCTATCAGGGTTGGGGTTCAATTCAAGAATACAAGCATTACTCAAAGCAGATAGTATTAAATAAATAATTATCATTAAATAATGATTCATAGTTGACCTTTTCTTCCCTGGGGAGGATAACTATGCAGTGGGCAAGCCTCAGGCTAAAATAAGATCTTGTCCACTTTTGTAAAACTGGATCTACTGGAGACCAATTCAGATCTATTAATTTCTTCGCTATTGAGAAGCTCTTTCAAAAGCAGCAGTGGGAATCAGGCCTTGCTAATTCTCATGAGCATGGACAAAAAATAGGAAGAGAGTGAGGGCAGCAAAGAAAGGATCAAGATTTCTAGCCTGGACCACTGGAATCCTCACACCACTTCAGGCAGATGCCACAGTCTCTCTGAGCACACCTAAACCACGGATGGGAGAAACATGGCCTAGAGCCACTGCTTTAATGTCATAAACCTTCTTCTCCTCCTCCTGCAGGTGTGGCTTGATGCTAACGCTGACTACAAACCTGGCGGTGTGGATGTCAGCAGTGACAGACGAGTCTGTCCACAAGGCCCATTCAAAGCTGAAGAAAAACATGACAGAGGAAATCTTCAGGTGGCTCCTGAAAGGTAATCTGCCCCTTTGCAAAGCCATCTGGTCCAGGGAGGGCTCCCATCAGGTATAAACTGTTCAGCGAGTCAGGTTTTATCCCTTTTGAGAAGGTCTGTTTAGAGCTGGAGGTTCCTTTGGCGGGGCTGGTTTGTTAAAAGCCAAGTCTGGATGTTCATTTCTTAGCCTCTATCAGAGAGGAGTCAGAGAGGTGGAAGACTGAACAAATGGGATGGGAATGAAGAAGGGAAGGAAAAATAAAGATTTACCTGACAGTTAACTTTTTAAGAAAGAACCTGGGCACCAGGAAGCTGAGGGTGGAGCATTCTTGTTTTCAAAGTGGTCACATATTCTTTTGTCCTTTGTCTCGATTTTCACTAACCCCAAGCATCCCGTTCTTCAGGGAGAAGTGTTGGCTCCTTGTTTTAATACCTCTGCATCTGTCTGGTTTTGTCTTGTTTCAGTGGGAATGAGAAGCAGCTCAGTTGAAGAATGCAATTGCAACAGCCAAATCTGCCAGATCTTCAAGAACGGCTACTTTTGGCTGTACCCCTTTAACATTGAGTACAGTCTCTTTGCCTCTGCCATGGTCTATGTCATGTGGAAGAATGTTGGACGCTTCATAGACCACCACTCCCACCACATTCAGCGCCTGAAGTTCAGGCTCTTCCGAAGGACCTTCTTTGTAGGCATCATGTTGGGCCTCATCATCCTTGTGAGTGGTCTGGGAGTCCTCATCCTGTATGAGGTGCAGGTAAATTCCCGCACTGAATCCAGCAAGAAGAGCCAAGCACTCACCATGTACTACATCTTCAACATTGTTTGTCTGAGCCTGATGTCTCTTGTCTGCATCGGTGGCTCCATCATCTACCGGTTTGACAAGAGGGACATGGACCGTCACAAGAACCCCACCAGGACCCTGGACGTGGCCCTGCTGATGGGGGCAGCCTTGGGGCAATATGCCATTTCCTACTACTCCATTGTGGCCATCGTGGCCAGCACGCCAAGGGACACTATCAGCGCGCTCAACCTCACCTACGCCCTCCTAATGATCGCCCAGCACACCTTCCAGAACATCTTCATCATCGAGGGCCTCCACCGGCAGCCCCCCAAGGAGGACTACAAGCATGAATCTCACCAGAAGGACCTCTATGGGCTCACCTTTGTAAACATCAACGCAGTGTCCCTGCGGGTGCCCGACACGGGCAGCACCTTGGCCGCTGGCACAGCATCTGGCACAGAAGCCATGCACACTGCTGACCTCGTGAGGTCCCTCACCGCCCCCAAGAAGATGAACTGGAGGAGGAAGTTCTTGAGGGAGATCTCCATGTTCCTGCTGCTGAGCAATATCATAGTGAGTACATGCAAGGAGAAGAGTTTGTGGGGGAAGGAGAGGGGTACAAGCACAAAGGAGAAGGGTCTGTGAAGGAAAGGGTGTGGCCTATGGAAAACAGTCCTTTCTGTGCCTCCACTGTACAGAAAGTACATTAGTTATATTTATAAATGCTGACTTATGATTCCCTTGTTGCCTAAAAAAAAGAGCAACTGCCCTGAAGTTAAGGCATTTCAGGCTACATCAATAGACCTGTCACTTATCACCAGAATATCAGACAGAAGAGATGGGTACAAGAGAAGAATTAGTTTCAGTATTTTTATTGTGTATTAGTGGATGTGTAGGATAGCTTATAAAAAGCAATAAATTACATTAAACCATTCCCTTCACCTCCCAAAGGAAGAGTGTAAAGTGACAAATATCTGGGGTCAAGTCTGGGTTTTCTTGAGAAATGGCAGCACATCTCTTCTCAAAACCCATGGCCTAGGAGGTTGCTCCTTTCCTGGGCAGCTGTGGCTGCAGGTCCCTGATGCACCACACGTTTCTCACTGAGTTGCTGTTCTCCCATTTCCTCCCACAGCTCTGGATCATGCCAGCGTTCGGTGCCCGGCCCCAGTTTGACAATGACACAGAACTGAACTTCTACGGCGATTCCATGTGGCCAGCCATCGTGGACATTTGCCTGCCCTTTGGGATCTTCTACCGAATGCACGCTGTGGCCAGTTTGCTGGAGGTCTACATCATGTCCTAAAGAGCTCCCTTGCGAGGAAGATGAGATCCTCCTTAAGCAATCCACCTTCTTCCTACCCCAGGGCTAGGAGGCTGCCCGGAAGTCCCCAGGGGCCCCCAGCACTGCCTGAATCATGTCCCCTTGCAATTGTTGGGGCGTTTATGAGCTGTCAGTGAAGATCATCCAAACATAGTTCAGATTTTATTTTTGCTACTTATGTGTGGGTGTGCCTGTGTGTGTCTGAAGTTCTTAAAGCTTAAAAGAGAACAGATTAAAAGAAGGAATGTGTCTAGGGCGGGATCATGGTGATTTACTCTGGGTTCATGCAGAGACTCATCTTCCTTGCAAGCCTGTTCACTCCGTGCCACCGATGGACTCTCCAGAGGGTCCTCAGCACCCTCGGGCAGTCGGAGCCTCCCTGCACGCAGAGAGCTGGAGAGTGCAAGGGGCTGACACAGGCCTGGAAGGACAGAAAGGGAAACCACTTCATCTCCTGGTACGGCCAGTTGGAAATCACTCCCCTGCAGAGATGTGAAAAACAAACTGGTGACCACCAAAGGCTTTGGGAAATGTTTTAATCTTTCCGCTCTGTATTGCCTGTGTGTATGGGCCCTCTTGACCCTTCCCTGTGCCAGCCCTGCCTTCCTCTCCAGGAAGGCACCACTGCAGCCTCGTCTTCCCAAGGAAGGAGAGCTGTGCATGTGGTCCTGGGCTAGCCCTGATATGGGATTGCTCTAGCACACTTTTTTCTCAGCTTTCCTGAATCAGGGCTCAAGAATCATAAAGATGATGTGGGCAATACAGTCTGGGGGGTAATAAAGAGATTTTTCTTTTTTCTTTTTTTTTTCTTTTTTTTTAATACATAATGATTTTTTAAAAAATATATGAACATTTTTGTATGCAAAGTTATTTATTGATTTTCACTGTAACTGAACTTATGAAGGGACCCTATGACACAGAAATCAATGCAATGCCATGGCCAATTTGATCTCCAGTGCCCTGAAGGGATGCTGGTGCTGCACCCTCAAGCCTGTGTGTGCTTTGAGGCTTAGAGCACAGCTCTGCACCCAGACTCTGGGGCCCTGACTCAGGTTTCTGGGTGCCTGCAGCTCTCCATGAACCACTGAATGATTGAGGGGGCTTTCAGAGCAGGAGTCCTGGGCTGCAGGAGGTAGAAATGGGCCCCTCTGCTGCACCCAGCATCCAAGCAGAGCCTCAGAAAGCCCTCGCTGCCAGGACAGGAGGGTGCATGTCGAACTGGCACAGCTGAGCTCTGTCTGCATCCTGAGAAATCAGGGTTTAACCATTCCAATATAGGGTTTATTGTTCCATCAGGGTTTATCGTTCCAATAAAAAACACTGCAGAGGTGGCAGAAATCATCAAGCCTTTTCCTATGGACATGTACGCATCCACCAAGGAAAAAATAATAAATGGAAATCATGGTACTTGAAATGGAGTGATGCAATTTTCCACCCCACAGCCCAGGCTGACATATTTCCAACCCCCTTCTCCTCCAAGCCCAGATCACCAAACCAGCAGGGACCAGTGCCTCTGGCTGGTCTGACTCCAGTGTTCCTGTCTGCCAGCAGCCTTTCTCTGACCTGGGTAGAACATGGGGGAAACCGCAAATTCCCCTGTCCTCAGAGGGTTGCACTGATCCAGCATCTCCAGTCGGGTCAGTCCTTCCCCTCACCAGCCTGGGAGTCCTCCCCAGCCCCACCAACCCTGCAAAAGCCTGCTTCTATTTTTACCATTGCTCTGGTAAAGATAAAATCTTTCTCTAGAAACCTTACCTTTCCTAAAACAAAAGCCTTATTATTCTGTGGCTCCTGCAGTTGAAATTAAGTCAGAAAAGAGACGTAAACCGTGCACAGACGTCAGTCCTACGTACAGCCCCACACATTGTTTGAGCCCAAGCTGCTGAGCACACGCAGGGGCAGAAAATACTTTTAATCACCCAGTCTGTTCCCAGGGGACACACTAGGTTCCCTCCTCCATGCTCTTGCTGGTGCCTGCTCCCAGGTTCCCAGAAATGAGTGCACTGGGTCAAGCAGGGCGCTCTTTGAACTGCTCTTTTCTCCTGGACAGCACCTGTAGGGGCACTTCTGGGGCCACATAAACGCAGGGTGGGTGCCAGGAGAACCCCCCAACAGCTCAAGCAGCACTGATACAGGCAATAATCCCAAATCAACCACTCCAGGGTAGTGGGTCGGCTGGAACCACAACATCCAACCACAGTCCTGTTGGGATAAACCAAAATGCTCTGGGGATGGTAGAGGCTCCCTGGCTAACCTGAGGTATCTCCAGGCTGCAAGCACAGGAATGGCAGGGGCTTCCAGCCAAGGACTGAATTCTTCTTCTGCCCTATAGCCACAAACACATACCTTGGGAGAAGCAATAGATTGGGAAAGATCTAGTGAACCCCAGCTATATACCAAAAAAAGGGGTATATCCATATAGGGGGGTATAGATATAGCCAGAGGGAAAGGGAGCACAAATCCAAAAAAGAAAAAAAAGAAGCCTAAAAATCCAAACCCTAAGAAAACTCCCCTGTAAACCCTCTTGTGTGCTCAAGAATAATCTACTAGAAGGTATCAGCTCATCGTCAGTTACTGTGCAAAGGGGTGTGCTCCGAGGCTGATGGAGAATCATCCAAATGTCCCTGGGCAACTCCTTGGCACATCCAGTCTCCCAGGCATGTCACCCAAACCCAGGCACACCCTGGAGCTGCACTGCCACCTCCTAAGTGCACAGATCCATGCCTTTCCCTGGGATTCCCCTCTGGCAGGTGACGCAGCTGACTGCTGCTGGCTGCTCCATCATTGCCCCTATCCCCTCAGGTCTGGGACACAGCTCCTCACAGCCCGGTTAAAGAGAGGGACACGGCTCCTCACAGCCCGGTCAAAGAGAGGGGCACGGCTCCTCACAGCCCGGCTAAAGACAGGGACACAGCTCCTCACAGCCCGGTTAAAGAGAGGGATGCATCTTCCTCATGGTGGGTTTGGTGGAAGGGGAGGAGAGCACGAACACAGAGTACCTGAGTTATACGAAGGGATCACGCTTGGCCCTTTGTACACATGTCCTCGTGACAGATCCCTGCAGAAAAGCACTGCTGGTAGCTCCGTCTTCCATGCCTGGAAGGAGGGAAACTGAGGCATGGAAGCTGGGTGAGCAGACAGCTTGTGTCAGAGCAGAGGACGAGGCTGGGCGCCAAGGCCACCAGCAGCATCCTGCTGACTGCTCCTGCCAGAGCCTTATGGAGCAGAGATCCCATCCCCATTCAGGGACGGGGAACCAGGACAGAGATGTGCCTCGGGGTGACTGTTCAAATGGCAGTCACTGCAAATGAAGAGCAACAGGAAAGCAAAGGGCTGCCCTGGGCCTCACCGTGTCTTGCCAGGGGCTTCCAGATTCACCCACTTTGGTATAAAATCCACCTTGGCCTCCCAGGGATCTGAGCACCCGCTGTGCTGCAGGGGAACTCTGAGCCCCACAAATAAAAATCGCTCCCCAGGGGACGGCAGAGTTAAGAGCCCAGCACTGGTTGAGCTCGGGAGCTCCAGTCCCAGGACTTGAGATAATGTGTGAGTGTTAAAAAGGTCTCAGTTCAGACCCTGGCCTGAGGGACAGGGTGCCAGAGCCAGCAAGGGAGAGCAGCAAGAGAGGGAAGAGATAAAGAGCAGGAGATCAGAAATCACTGCTCAGAAAAGAGCAGGGCAGACCATAGCCATGGTCAGGCCTGAGGCATCATCCCACCCCTACCTGGGTTTTGCATCCCCTCCTCTGCTTCTTAATCATCTGTTATTTGAGGACGAGATTTATTAGGGAAAAAAAACCAAAACAAAACACCATTTATCTGGGTGATTTGCTCTGAGGTGTGTCTGAGACAGGAGGAATCCAAGTTAATTATTATCTATCAGTGCAGCAGATGGAAAGTGGATGGCTTGAGAAGGTCACATGGTTGGCGATGAGGGATGGGATTGCAGCACAAGGTGCCTGTGAGCAGGATAAGCTCCAGTGGTGTGCTGAGAACCAGGTCAGGAGGTGGTGGCAGAGGAGGCACTTCCTAGTAGTCCTTAACAGAGAGGAGCAACTCAATGCTGGCAGGAGGTCAAGAAGTACCAAGAGCCAGCAGGGAAAATAGAGACACACTCATAGGTGGAGCCAGGCCATACCCCCAGAAGCCATCAGAGGGGATGGAGCGACGGAGCTGGGCAGTGCAGCACAGCTCACCCTCACCCACGCTGGATGAAGCTGCTCTTTGCAGTCACCCCAGAAGTCTCTTACTCCCAGCCCCAAGGAGATGTCACCGCCTCGGTTATCAGTGCCAAAGGAAGGGCGTGGGCCGGCCGGGGAGATGTGAGGAGCCCGGCATTCCTCAGGTGGCCTTTGGGCAAACACAGCGGCTGGGCATGGACCTCCTTCCTCCCGGGCCCTGTTTACAGACCTGCAGGGCCTGGCCTGGCTGTTATCACTGCTTAGTGCACAGATAGCACCATTAATAAGCACGCTGCTGATAGCAGAGGGGCAAACATCGCTCCTAACGTTTACCAGCTTTCTCCCAACCTCTGAGTAAAGGCAGCTTTTCCAGGGCAATGATTTCTGTGATCGAACCAGTGAGTTGGACTCACCTTCTCCGTTCCTGCCCCTCTCCTGCACGCTTGCTTACTTAATGACTTAGTTAAACTTGTGTCAATACATTCCAGTAAAACACCTGCTCTTCTTCAAATTAAGGACCAAATAAGGAGGATTAACCAGTCTCCCAGGGCTTTACAACTCCTCTGGGTTTAAGTTCAGCTCCAAAGCCAAGACAGAGCAAGTCAGACTAGGAAGGATGCCTCATCTTTGCAACACAGATGCACAGTCCCATTGACAAAACTACTGGAGCACAGCAGGCACCAACATTTTATTTCAGATCCATCTTTGAAGGAAAAACCTCCAATTTCAGCCAAACTTTAGGATACATTCCAACTCACGGCATCCATTTCCCACTTCAGTATGGACACCCCAATTTAGGATCATAGCACTGAAAAAGAGCAGGTTTTTTAATGCCTTGCACAGAAATAGTTGGCTTTGGCCAAAAAAGAGGCCACCAAATGGCTCTTGGGATATTCCAGTTCCCAGCTGATCTCTGGAACAGAGTCTGGAAAAGAGCGAGGCCCCTGAAAGAGCTCAATTGCACTCAGGGGATCTCAAAACATGAAAGCAAGGAGCAAGGACGTCCAAGCAGGTTGTCCAGACAGGCTGGAGATGCTGATGCTGATGCTTTGGGGGAAGGCAGAACAAATCCAGCCATGGGTATTCATGAACTGCCCCGACTGGAGCACCTGGGCTCCACCACAGCAGTGCAAGGGGTTGGTCAGACGTTAAACATGACCCTTTTGCTGGCAGACATCAAACAATGGCTGCACCAGCACACACCAGGTGTTCTCACCCAGGAGAAATGGGCCCCTTTCACTCTTGTTTTCCATCCCTTTCGTCATATCCCCACACACGATAACCTCTGCTCCCCCACCCACTCCTACCCCTAATCAGCTTCTTGGGGATTATTTCATGGCTCTGAACTCCCAGCTCATGTGTTTGCCAGATGTAAGGACCTCAGGGCTTGGGGGTTCATCCTGGGACACACGAATAAGTCCTCTCATTCCAAGGAGAGGTCCATCCTCTCCTGATGGACCCTCTAAACTCACCAGCTCAGAAATGCTGAATCCCTGCTGCCAGCCGCAAAACCTGGGGCATCATCTCACCACAGAGTCCCAAGGAAGAATCAGTTTGCCCTGCAAAAGGAGAGGGTTCAAGAACAGCACTGCTTGGACCTAAAGCATCCCTGACCCCACACGGCCAAGCCTCACTCTGAAGTCAGCATTAGTAGGTTGTAGTTATCACCCCCAAAAACAGCACCTTTCTGCCAAAAAGGCATCAAACTGGTGTCATCCCTGCATCAGTGCAGGGGTGGACTGCAAGCTTTACCTTTTGGGTCAGATTTGTGCCCTGGATAAAAGCACAAAGAAGTGATACACGTGAGAATAAAAATCTTAGGATCTACCTAAAAACAAGGGAGTGGGGAACTCAAGTGGATTTTGGCCAAGGCAGTGTGGGTAAGCACTCCCAGCACAAGCCTGTGCCAGGAGATTAGCTCTACACCTACCTGAGCCATGGCACAAATTAGTCACCACCACTTGTGGTTTTACCAGTTGGCAAATCCTGCGCTGAGCCCGTTGGCGTGGGGCAACCCAGCAGGTGCATAAAGGAGCTGCTCCCCATTGGCTGCCCGTGGCAGATCTGAGAGCTTCCCACTGAGTAATTAATGTAATGACAACAATAGACGCAAAGTAAACAAGGTGGAAAGAAAATAAATCAATGGGCTGGGAGCAGGGGCCGCATTTAGTGAGGAGCAGCCCTGATGGTTCCTGTCTGCACTGTGGGCTCTCAGAGTCTCCTGTGCATCCTGGTGGCATTCCAGCCACTGGTTTAAGATCGGCTGTATCCGAGGCTGTGCCGGCTCCTCAGGCAGCAGCAGGCTGCAGACAGGTAAGGGCTGTGCTCCCCACAGCACAGCTACGGGGTCAAAGGCTTGGGAATCTCTGTTTGCAGCCCTCTCTGGGCACTTGGGTACCTCCTGCTGCAGCCTGAATGGGCTTCCTGCTGATTTTAAGGCCTCTAAGCCCACTTTGAAGCAGAGGAATTATGGCCCTAGAAGAGGGGAGGGAGTTTGCCCCTCTGCTACTAAGTTAGGAGCAATTTGGGGACAAATGGGAAAGATTCTACGATCAATCTCCACTAAGTGCCAAGGAATTCAGGGCTTGGGGGTCCATCCTGGGACACACAAATTAATCTTCTCCTTCCATGGAGAGGTCCATCCTCTCCTGATGGACCCTCTAAACTCACCAGCTCAGAGAGAAATGCTGAATCCCTGCTGCCAGCCACAAAATCTAGAGGATCGGCTCACCTCAGAGCCGCAGGGGCAAGGGCAGACTGAGCACCTCTGTGCACATGCAAAAGAAAAGGGAAACACTAAATTTCAATCCCTCCTCAAACAATTTCTCCCCAAGACTTTCTATCACAGAATGTTTAAGGTTCCCCCCTACCTCAAACACATCTCAGGTGACTTTTTTTTCACTCCAGCCACCCTTCACTACAGCCAGAGCCACTCCCTGGAATGAAAGCATCTTTCCATGTATCAAATCTATAAGAGAGGCTGATCTTGCCTGACTGCTTTTTGTGAGCAAGATTTTGCTCTCAAGAGCAATATAGTCCTACCAAAATTTTACCGAAAGCTGGATGGAAACACTCTGAATGTCTACCTGGGCCAATCCCACCAGCTCCTCTGAGTCAGTGTCCTCACAGCCTTGTACTACAAGAAGAAAAAGAAAGAAAAACAGGTATTAATTGTGTCCCAGTCTCAGCCCACCTGGGTGGCAATTTGGATCTTCTCCCAGCAGCTTCTTCCAAACTTTACAGACCCTTTGTTTATTCTCTCCAGCTCTCCCACAATTTGTGTGACCATTCAAGGAATCTATAACTCAGAGCCTAAAAACAAAAGGAAGAGGTTGGACCCATCAGCTGAAAATCAAACAGCTCTGAATTTCAGAGCAGGTCTCAGCTTGCTCTTCATTTCCACCTAATCCTTACAGCAACAAAGGGAAAGGAGAAAACCTGAACCCAGGGCTGGAGAAGCTGTGAAAGGTGAGGGTGGGAAGTGTTTGAGCACCTCTGATCCCAGCAGCTCCAAGTACTGGTGGGGCAGGGCAGAGACATCAAACATCCACTTTAATGCTGGTGTCTGTGGACAGGTTTAGGCAGAAGGGCCTTTCCCCCGTGCCCTGCAATGACTCTGTCTGCCGGGAAATTTTTAATGCCTAACCTGGGCTAAAAACCAATCTCCTTTTCCCCTTCATCCAGCTTCTGAAGAAGGAAGGGGAAGCTGCAAAGCAAGGAAGGGAGGTCACCACACAAGTGGCCTTCACAGCAGAGCACACCACAACCTCCCATCTGAGCACATCCCCCTTTTAAACCTCCCCTCTTTTCAATGCAGCAAGTGACCTCCAGGCAGATGAGCCATGTCTGACAAGAAAGTCTCCAGGCCCTGCCATCACTGCAAGAGCAGGTCAGCATCAGCCCCAACAGACACCTCCAAGATCCACTATGAGAAGTTCTGGCTGTACCGTCACTGCTCTTCAGTGCAGCAGAGGGACCGGCAAGCTCAGAAGGCTGGGCAGCTCTTCTCGGGGCTGCTGGCCATGAACGTGGTGTTCCTGGGCAGTGCCTTCATCAGCAGCGTGATCTTCAACCAGGTGGCCATCACTCTGGCAGACGTCTGGATCCTACTCTCCATCCTCAAGGTCTTGTGCCTGTTCTGGATTATTTGCTACCTGCTGGGCACCAGCCGGCAGCCACACGCGGTGCTCTACCAGGACTCCCACGCCGGAGCCATCTGGATTAGGGGTAAGTTCTGCTTTTATTTCTTCTCTCATGCCTTCTTCCAAAGGCTTGGAAGGCAAAGAAATTATTCCCCAGTTATTAGAAGAGCTAGACGCCATAGGATATGCAGCTAGGGCCCGGGAACCAAACAGTTCCTGTCAGGTTGATGGGCACAGTGGGTGCCACAGAGAGGAACCAGAGCAGTCAGGAAAGCCTGAAACTTGGCTTCCCTTCAGCCTCCAGTCCAACTTCGCTCTCTGGTCCCTTCACAAAGAGCAATCCAGGCATAACCCACTTCCAGGCCAGCAACTGAGCGCCACGGGAAAGACATAGGAAATGTTTTAGGCAGGAGCACTTAGAAAAGTGAGAGCAGAATCACCATGTTTACTCTCCGAGGGTACCAGTGGCCCTGTGTCGCCGTCATCCTTGTTTAACATCACTGCAGCCTCGTTGCCAGGGAAGGATTCTTACCCAGTGAGTCACATCCCAGTGACACCCAGGCTTTCTGGGGAGATTTTCCCTTCAGTATTTGCCCCACTTTGAGAAATTACCTGTCTCCCAGCAGCCCTGCCTCTGGTCTATTACGGAGTTTTTAATTAGGCACTGTCTTGTTAACTAAGCGTGGAGAATCAATTGAAGGAAGCTGCAAGGTACCTGAGAGCTGCAGAGACATGTCCAAGGCAAAAGGGAGAAACAATCAAAGGGTCTCAGCTCCTGTGGATGGGGCTGCTACAAGCCTTGGCTGACCTGTGTTCATCTCAGGTTCCCTCCACAAGGCAGAAAGCATCTCCCACCATTAACTTACCCCTGCCATTCCACATTGCACAGAAACGCCCAAAACCCCCACTCCCACCTTGTATCCAAGCGCAAGAAAATATCCTGCATTTTCTTAACACGTTTAACCAGTCAAAGCACACAATCAGGTTCAGGAATAAGGCTCTCCTTTGTCCTCTTCTAAAATCATGAGAATTCCAGGAGAAAGACTGCCAGCTCCACACAAATCCAAGAAGCACAACGCCTCCTGCCCCCAGCCAAGCTCAGATGCTCCACATGTCTGTGTTTATTTACTGATGCTTTGCTGTTTGTCCAGGGTCAGTGCTGCTGTTTGGCATGTGCAGCATCCTCCTGAATGTGTTTCAGATTGGCTACAGCACAATCCTCATCCACTGCAAATCCAGGGTGGAAATTGTGTTCCCCAGCATTGGAATCCTTTTTATTTGCACCCAGGTACTGCACGTTACCCTTCTGGAAACTTTTTTCTTCTCTCTGTCCCATTCCTGGGAGCCCCAGGGTTTGGGGGGAAGCTGGGAGACGTGGGAAAGTGAATGAACATGGGGCATTCTCCTGAGCATTGAAGGCACTAAAGCATCACACACCACTTCAAATGCTACCTGCACTCCCTATGTGCCATGTTGAAAGACAGGGGAGAAATATTAAAAAATTACCCTAGAAATCAGGCTTACTTTCTGTGGCATCACTCTAAGGACTGTATTCAAGTCCAGCACAACTTCACCAGGTAAAAAAAGAGGAGAAAAAAATGCCTTGGTCTAAAGAAACTTTTCCTTTCTGCCGGTGGTGTCCATTATGATTCCTGCTAGGACTTCATCTGACATAGCATAGGATCCAGGGGAATTTGATTTGAAGCAAAGTAAGGAGAGAGGAGAAGAAATTTCAGGTTTTGCCAGAGATGTCTTTGCACCAGTCTGAGCCTCAGCCCGGCTTTGTATTTGCCAATATGTCTGCCCAACAAAATCCTTTGTACACAAAGATATCTCACACCATTTTTACCTCGTTATTCAATACCAGCCCTCTTCTTTACAGACCCAAAGCCATATTTGAAAAGTAAATTAATTCCCACCTCAGCAGCAAATACCCACATGGACAGGACAGAGGAACACAGAGCTCCAGAATGTGCATTCAGTGCAGTCACACATAAAAGCTGCCCTTACCCAAGGATGCCAGCACCTGCCTCAGCCCCATAGTGCAGGTGCACACATGTCCCTGCACCCTTGCACAGAGGCAGGTTTGCTCCTGCTTTGGACCTGTACCTTCTTGTCTACCTGTCCCTTTCCACCATGTGTGCAGCCAGCTGCCAACTTCACCCTGCTCACGCTGTTATTGTTCTCCACTTGCAGGCTTACTTTCTGTGGCATCACTCTAAGGACTGCATTCAAGTCCAGCACAACTTCACCAGGTAAAAAAAGAGGGGAAAAGATGCCTTCTATTGGTCTAAAGAAACTTTTCCTTTCTGCCTGTGATGTCTGTTATGATTCCTACTAGAACTGTGTTTTTCTGATCCTACACAGACCCTATATTCTGGGTCACACAAGAACCAAGCTGTGCCTTGTTCAGACCCATCCTCCCTCCACTGACCTGGGCTCACCAGCTCACTTCAGTTTTCCTTTGTGCCTTGGACTGCTGCAAAGCTTGCTCCTTCCTCCCAAACATCTTGCTGCTGCCTGTGTCAGGGACCAGCTCACAGACTGGAGGATGAGAGAGGGTGGTGTCCCCATTCCTATCACTGGGAGATGTCTCAGCTCGGATCAGTTTTACCAGGCACTGCCTGCTCTGCTCCTTTGGAAATGGAAGTGGGAATGTGCTCAGCTCAGCTCAGCTGTGTTTGTGCAAAGCCACACACCACGGGCCTCCGGCAGAGCAGGCACAAACACCCCATGTGTGCTCAAATCTGTGAGTGGGCCAGCGAGAGGGGAAGGACACACTGGCCATGAACCATCTCCACACATTGTATAAGTCCTGTGTCTCCTCCCAGGTGTGGGCTGATGCTGACCATAGCCACCAACCTCCTCCTCTGGCTCCTGGCCGTGACCAATGATACCCTGCACGTGGAGATCGAGTCTCAGCTGCGCGAGGTGGAGCAGCGATTTGCAGGCAAGGCTCCTTCTTCACATCCCCACTAGTGTTAGGCTGACACGGGTGACTTCTAGAGAAACAACATTTCACAGAACCACAGAATTTGCTGAGTTGAAAGGGACCCACAAGGATCATCAAGTCATGATCCAGTTCTTGGCCCTGTACAAGACCATCCCCAAGAGTTCTACCACGTGCCCCAGAGTATTGTCCAAACCCTTCCTGAACTCTGTTGGGCTTGGTGCTGGTGCACTTCTCTGGGGAGCCTCTGGGTCTCAGTGATTCAGATATCTCCAGTTCCCCCAAATGCTGTAACTTTCCTTTCGAGGCTGTCTCGAGAAAATGGGCTGCAAGGGGAGAACATCTTCACCTGGAGGGAGGGGATTTGCTATGAAACCCTGAAACTGAGGGCTAGGAAAGGAAAAGCCCACCATAAATTAGCATTTTTGCTCATTCTTACCTATTAACTGCAAGCACAAGATTGCCAGACTAGAAGAGGCTCATGTAATTGCTGTACTCTTCTTTCTGAGAATATAGAGGAAGAAAAGGGGAATCTAATATTCCAGGGGTAGTGATAGAGAAGGCTTTGCTGTGAAGAAAGAGGTGTCTCTCATCCATGTTGACCATGACTGGGAAAAGACATTTGCTAAACTGTGTTATTCTGAATCCTCACATCCTTAGGACTGAGCAGTAGCCATTTAACTTCCTGCTGATCCCTGTTTCCGAGGCACGGACATACATGACACACATGTCGTGCCTGCACACGAGAAACTCCCAACGACAGCCATGAAATCCAGGCCATCTCCCTCTTAATTGTCACCTTCCTCTTCTCATGCTCCAGGCAACGAGACTACCTTGTGCATATGCCCGAACACGACCATCTGCAAAGTCTTCCAGAAGGGCTACATCCTGCTCTACCCCTTCAACACCGAGTACTGCCTAGTCTGCTGCTCCGTGCTCTACGTCATGTGGAAGAACGTGGGGAGACGCATCAGCCACCACCACGTCCCGCACACCAAGTATAAATTCAAGCTCCAGGGGGTGGTCTTTGGGCCACTGCTGGGCACTGCTGCTGTGATCATCGGGGCCTGTGTCTTCATGATGTACCAGATCCAGGCCACCAGCTTGGCCCCCAGCCGACAGGTTTTTGTGATCTATTATTCCTACTACATTGTGCTCCTGCCCCTGATGAGTGTGGGCGCCGTGATCGGGACAATCATCCACGCCTTGGAAAAAAAGGAGCTGGACACGCTGAAGAACCCAACCCGCAGCCTGGACGTGGTCCTGCTGATGGGGGCAGCCCTCGGCCAAATCGGCATGTCCTACTTCTCCGTTGTGGCCCTGGTGGCCACTGACCCCAGGGACCTGCTGAACAGCCTCATCCTGTCCTACTCTATCCTCCTCATCTTTCAGAACATCACCCAAAACGTTTTTGTCATCGACGGGCTCCACCGGCGGCGCGTTGTAGCAGCGACTGAGGCCAAACATGCCGGACACGCCAGGCAGCACACGGTGGCTGCAGAGCTGCCTGGGGAAGAGGAGACCACGCAGAGCAGCAAACAGGAGCACAGCCAGACACCTCCTAGCAAGGAGGAAGACACTAAAGAGCAGAATCGTGAAGCCTACAGCCAGAGACGAGTGAGCGTGCTGGAGCTGGGACAGGAGATCCGGAAAGCTTCCCTGTCCTATATCCATACCTACTCTCACCTGAGCTGGAAGAGAAGAGTATTGAGGGAGATCTCATTCTTCTTGGTTTTGTGCAACATCATAGTAAGTATTGTGCTCTCTGCTCCGTCACAGCTCGGCTGAGCCACAGTGACCTGTGACACAGATGTGATCTCCTTGTCGTTTCTCTTGCATTCCAGACAAAAAACCTTTGCCCACCAGGTTTCAACCTACTGGTGAGGCAAGTCAAGACCGGTTTTGCTGCTAATACCCCACTCTCATAATTAGAAAGTCTCTCTTTTACCCTCAGAGTCAAATATTACTGGGTTTCATGGGTGCAGACAGCTGATAAATCCTTACTTGCCAAGATTTTAGACTCTAAAATAAACCATTAGGCTCATTAAGGGTGTTTCATGAGAAAGGCGGAGAAATGTGAGGCACCAGCATTAAGTCTCTGTGAACATGAGTCTCCAGGCTTGAAACTCACCCAGTAAAGTACACTGTGGTCTGGGATCTTGAATCAACCCTGCAGCCTTAATCCAGTGAAAACACATTGTCCAAGGAAACAGTGAAACCCTGCAGAAAGATGAAGCAGGCTGGGGCAGAATGGGGCTGTCACTAGGTTTCCAAGGTTTCAACATGATTTGAATTATAGCAAGGAGTCAACAGCATAACTATGGGATTTTCCTTTTCCTTCCTGGCAAGGAGACTACTATGATACTCCTGAAATATTCCTACAACCACTTGAACCACTGCTGAGATTAGGGTGCAGGTAGAGCATAGTTCGTCATTCTCTGACTTGTGTTTCTTTCCCTCACATCTCTCCAGCTGTGGGTCATGCCCACATTTGGGGCTCACCCCGTCTTCGAGAATGGAATGGAAAGGTCATTTTACGGCTACTCCACCTGGTTTGTGATCGTGAACTTCGGGCTCCCCTTGGGTGTGTTCTACCGCATGCACTCGGTCGGGGGGCTCCTGGAGGTCTATGTCACAGCCTGAGCCAAGCTGGACCCCCACCCCAGGGGCTGGGGAGAAGCAGTGATGCTGAACAAAGATGCAGTAAGCAGCAGACATGCACGTGGAAGCTTCTAAGATATTTCCCCTCCGGCTTCCGCTTGGACTTCTCCTTGTACAACATCACTGTGAATTTCAGAAGAGGCTGTTTCATATTATCCTTTTCCACCATAGAGAATAGACTCAAAGCCCATAAACAAACTCTCACTGCTCTCAGGAACCATGCATGCAGTCACAAGTCTGCCAGTGGATGTTGTTTGGCAGCAAGTGGGACTTTACCCACTCCTGTTGAGATCTTCCAGATAAAAGAATGCAAGAACAGCCTTTAGCAAAAGCAACAAAGACTGGCCTGCACCCGTTCAGAAAATCAAAAGCAATCAAAAAATAAAAGCTATAACATGACCTTGCCTTACTGAGAATCAACACTACTTCTCCCTACAGGCACTCCCAGAGCCTCAGGTGGGAATCACTAGGGAAGCACTGTGGGTGATCTTTACTCACCACGGATGATGTTATCACTGGTATGGACTAGCCAAGGTCCCATCCTTGCACACAGGGCTAGTTCAAGAGCAAGCCACTGCCACATCCACTGTGAATCCCTCCCCACCTCTACATTTTGGCCCTTGCTGCTGCCTTGCACATCCACAAACCTTTCTCGAGGTTACCATGCACAAGGGAAGGCAGCTGCAGAGTGAGGTGCCTGATCAAAGACCCGTGAGGATGTGCTTTGAAGGCACGTGGGAGAGCAAGGGGCTTGTGACTATGGGTCCCAAATCCAGAGCCTGATGAATGGAAATAAAGAGATGGAATTTTCACCTGTGTCTTGTGAAATCTCTGGGTCTGCTCTGCACTCAACAGGCTCAAAGTCAACTCACTTAAACTGCTCTTGCATTCAGAGGTTGGATGGGGCTCTGAGCAACCTAGCCTAGGGGAAGGAATTCCTGCCCATGGCAGATGAACTTTATGGTCCCTTCCAACCCAAACCATTCTGGGATTCTATGAGATAGAAGAGCAGACCTGCTCTTAAATCAAAATCTGTCATGACCCTTACCCAAGCATGGTACAAAAGGCATTCTCATTATTGCTTCTGTTCCTCTGTAAATCAACCCCAGGATCAGTGTGGGTTTAGGACTAGAGCCTATTTCTGGGGTTTTTTTGCGATTCCCCAGAAAAGCAGACTCTCCCAAGACAGTAACAGTGAGGATTCAGTATTCGGACAGTGATAGCACCTTTCTGTGAAATTCTAAGTGAGACTGATTGCTTGAGCATGAACTTTGCCCAATAAGTGTTTGTACTTGGGCCCATGTCAACAGAAATATGTCATGAGAAATAACAGCTGGATAAATTAGGCTCCAATAAAGTTAATTATTATCCTCATGTCAGTGTTTGTACCACAGGATCCACAGGACATACATGCTAAGGTCTGACCTCAAACCTTCTTCCCAGTGATTGACAGCCTGGGGACAAGGAAGGACGGCACTTCATGGGCAAACCATGACCTAGATTTTATCCAGTTTGATGGATAAAACATTGGTTTAAGTTACTGAGCATTCACAGAGCAGGTGACTTCGGAATGAACACTGAATACATGACTGAAGACATGATCAGCATGGACAGGAATGAAGCCCACCAGCTCCAACTCTCACCTACAGCCACCACAGACCAGATAAACAGTCAAGGCCCTCCATGTCCTTTCCTAACAGCCCCCAGGGCCAGGGTGCCTGTTTTACAGGTCTCAACTGCACAAAGGTTTTAGCACATGGGTCACTAACTCAGGAGGCTTGATCCTGTTTGACCTTTGATGATGCTATAAACATAGAAATGGCCAAACCCATACAATTCAGGCTCATTTTCCAGTCAAACCTTAATTTCTAATTATAAATAAAATTACCACTGCAAAGGAAGCCAGCCCGTGGTCCCCTAGTGGCACAAATCACCTCAACATAAGACAAAATTAGAAACCTCTCTCTGGGGAAGGAAAAAAAAAAAGGACCCAAGTGCATGTGCATGTTTCAGTTAATCTTTATCTTTCTCTCCATAAGTAAGCAAAGAGTTTACAGTGCAAGTTGATTTCCACAGAACAAGGATCAGACTCCAAACACCAAGAAACAAACAAAAAGGCTTCCAGAGGAACTCACAAAGAAACAAAGCAGAAAAGAGAGGACGGAAGAGATTGTGAGAACCAGCAGATCCATGGGAGGGAAGAGGCAAAGCACGTGGGACACGGGTGGCCCCGTTTCAGCTGTGAGGTGCGAGTGCCATACAATCAGACTCTGGCCCCACCAAATCACATTCTTATACATGAGAGATTCTCCAAGTGAAACAGAGCCCTCACCCTGTTTATACCTGAACAGAGGTGGGGTCAGGATGGGAGTAGTGCTGGGTGGCAAAGTGGGTTAGAGACAGGAGGCAGGTGGGGGAATAACCTCTCTCTATTTCACATATTTCTTATCCTTCAGACAACCATTCCAGTTTTATTTCACTTTCTACTGGCCTGGGACTCTATCCTCTTTCAGTGGCCAGAGAAGGAAACCACCTGATTACAGGCCAGTGGGAGCCAGCAGCACACTGGAGCAGCTCTCTGGGAGAGGATGGTCATGCTGTTATCACTACAGCTGCAAAGCTTAGGTCAGGGTTACAAGTCACAGACTTGTATCACACTGTCCCTGTACTTTAATGTGACAGGCCTATTTCAATGCAGTGATGCCACTGGGTCTAACCTGTGGCAAACAGCTCATGGACAGCAATCCTCCCAAGAGCCTGAAAAAAAGAGCACCAAGGACTATGCTTTGCTGGAGAGGGAAAGATCTCAGTTCATGACAGGACCCCTCACATTTCATTGTCTAAAGACCACGTGGGTCTAAGACAACAGCCCTTCCCAGCAGAACATAAAATTTGACTCAAACCCCAGGGCGTCTCCACTTACCAATGTGTAACCCCACAATGCTGAACCAAGCCAGCAACAGGGGATCTCCCACCAGTTCCTATTCTGGCTTCCCAGATTTTACACGTGCTTGGGACCCAATACATTCAAGACCCAATAACTTGGTCAATAGAAAAATGCCCTGAAGAATTAAACTTTGCCTCAGCAGTCTCCACTCCCTACTGACATGGAGATGCTTTTCCTCCTATGACTTCCAAATTCCTCCTACAACTTCCCTGAGCGCCTCCCTCAAACCCCTGCCTTAACGGTAGTGTGCAAAAGACCCTTCTGCTCTCTGCATTGCATCAGCCTGCCAGGCAAAGATGGAAGGATGTGGTTCCTTTCAAACCCAGGTGACTGTGTCCTTTCAGCCAGTGGGAGAAGACTTAAAAGAGTTTTAACAGTCAGGTCTCTTCTCCTTGCTCTCACTGAGCCAGTCCCTTCCTCCTTGTGTGCTCACACAAATTAAACAGGGCTTTCAAAAGTGAGACAGGCTCCTTTGCAACAGCCCACCATGAAGGACAGGCTGCTGGGCCTGGAAGCCAAGGAAAAACTGAGCCACACCAACAAAACTTCTAAAGCAGCTTTCCAGGAAATGACTAGAGAGATTCAGAACCGAGACACAAAGTTTTCCTTCAACATCTTCTCCTTTCATTTAGGTGGGAAAGATTTCCCTATATGCAACTGAGACACCAGGGAGACACCTGCAGCCAGAAGGGATGCCCTGGAAACTTTATGGAGCTACACGGAAGTAACTGCAGTTTCCAAACCCCGTCTCCTGCAGGAATAGCAGCTTCTCCCTTGCACTCAATGTACAGCTAGTCTTTTTCAATTAAATGCTGACTCTGACCAGGGCAAGAACAGGGTCAGATTGGTTACCAAACCACATCCAGAAGCAAGAGTAACAGAGGAGCTAAGAACAGTCTGATTTCTAGTGCAACCACAACAATGGACAATCCCTTAGATATCTTTAACTCAAGGTTCATGGTGAAGGGTGAGGGAAGAGACATGAGCTGGGGGGAGGGATGTCCAAGCAGGTCCCGATTAAAGCTTTAAATGACAGGGAGGTAAATGAAGTGATTGTCCTTTTGGTCTCTCAGCTGGACGTGAAATGCAGGAATAGTTGTGATGAAGCAGCACACCGCAGTCCTTAGATCCAGTGTATTCCTCTCAGTAGAGGTTAAGTGCTCTCTTTAAACCCGTTGAATTTCAAACAGCTTCACATCTGTGTCATACCAAATTGGGGGATCCACATTCCTGAGAGAGAAAGACAAGAGCCACTTTACTCCCTGTGGCCAGGTACACGGAATTCCAAACTCACAGCCAAGATTACAGGAGCTGGCTGCACAGTGTGCTTACAGCTTTGCATAAAAGGAGATCACTGGCTGAGAGACAATGCA
Organism: Ifrita kowaldi; assembly: GCA_013398055.1. Taxonomy (NCBI): domain Eukaryota; kingdom Metazoa; phylum Chordata; class Aves; order Passeriformes; family Cinclosomatidae; genus Ifrita; species Ifrita kowaldi. The sequence goes on from VZRS01006945.1 coordinate 47,248, forward strand.
CCTTACAGGGATGACAGTATCTACAACATCCCACAAAGCCAGAGCTTTGCATGAAATCTCTGCACCAGACCCTCTGGGCAGCTTTTCTATTCCCTGCTGCTGCCAGTTCCCAAACAAGCAGTACTCCCAGAACACCCCCTTTCATGTCATCCACTCAAAGTTTTGGAGCAGCTGATTCACCCCAGTCTCTTCCAAGGGAACAACATCTTTCTATCTTGCAAATATGAGATAACCCAGAGATGGCTGAGCACACGCAATTCTGTCTGTAGGCCTCCCAAAAGTTTGGAAAAGACCAAGTCAGGCTGCACCCATCTGGTTTACCTTAAATAAATAACTCCCCACATGTAGGTGCGGAACCACATGGCAGTGCCCGAGTTTGCCTGGTACTTGCGGATGAGGATGGGGTGAGGCACCGGGAGCAGCCCCACCAAGGTGCCATGCTGCAGGAACTTGAGGATCTCTGACTCATCTGTGAGACCCCTGCCAAGACACAGATCAGGAATATCCTTAGCATGTCCCACAGACACCTCCACAACGGCTGCAGCACGAAGGATCAGTCTAAACAAACGCAGACACTGAGCCGTGGCCAAGGAGAACACACCCCCTCCCCTCAGTAAACAGAGTGGAGAAGGGATCAGATGTTTGGCAAGGAAAGTAACAACTCTGCTGAGCCCAGGATGCTTTCAATTAAACTTTACAAGGTTTCTTGTATGAGCCTTCCAAATTCAAACTCTGCCAATCTCATATTGCTCCTTAAAACACCACACAGCCCATCCTCTTCAAAAATCTCCTTACTTGTCAATGCAGATCTTCTCCACCTGAGGGACCAGCACCTGTAAGAGCCGCATGATTGTCTGCAGGGGAAGCTTTGACTTCCAAGACATCACCTGTAGGTAGGAAAGCAACAGGGACATCAGTGCACTGCATTAGCAGGTTTTTACAGCGGTCTCCACAATCTCTGCAACAAATGAAATTTACAAAGATCACAAAGCTGGTGGGTGAACTGAGTGCATAGGAGCAATACAATAAATCCTGGAGCACTAGAATTATGACGCACCCAATGAGACCAGTGGGGCATTGGTTTGAAACAGGTAAAACAAAATATTTCTTTGCAGATGTCAGTAAATTAAAGTTCTGGAGCTTTGACCTCAAGCACCTGTGAGGAAATGCTGCTCTGGGAGAGTCTCTGATGGCAGGGGAAGGGGTGGGGGTTATGAGGCATTTCTGCCACAACTCTTACTCATTATTGATTTCCTCTGTTCAGATGCCCTTACCCAGTCAGGAGTTGGAGTCCACTGTCCACTGGAGGATGCACTAGAGAGACGCCTTCGATCCCGCCGGGAATGTGATGCCTCCTATCAATAAACATTATTTTTAACAAATTAAAAAAACCAAATGTAAATCACACTTAAGAGTAAGAAATACAATCCATTTTCTGCTGATATTCTCCCCAGATTTTCTAGACCACTACTGGGAAAGACAGCTCAGCCTGTTCCTAGAACATGTCAAACCCACCAGACCTTCATTCACGAAACCCATGTGCTCTGACCCAGTGAGTGGCAATATTTGATGAAGCTGGGGGGCACTGTGGAAGGTCACAGCTCCAGTCACCACTGTTGACACTCTGCTGGAACAATCCACAATGGCAGAGTTAAAACAGGACTGACAAGAGACTCTTCAGGCATACTTCTTTCTTTTGGCACAGAGATTAAATAGCTGAAGGCCACAGATTTTCCAGCCTCTGTCTACTGAGTATCTCTGGGATTTTTGGTGTCCACCCTGGAACATCTTGAAGAGCATTTTTCCAAGGGTAGGTTCTCAGCAACTCCTACCTACTATTGCCTCTTGAGGAATGACACACTCAACCTGGCTTTCCACACTCATGGTGGGAAGGAAGGAAATAACCCTCTAAAATCACTGTTGATCTCTGCACAAGGTGAGAAGAGAGAGGGTTCTTCCTTTAGCAATGCACCCTGACCATGCACTGCTACAACCTAGAGCTGACTTTTCTACAAAACAAATGGGCACAGCACTTCCTTCCAACAGCCATCCTGCACCTCTACATGCATGGACTCATTCACTCATCACTTTTACAACCAGAAACAGCCAGCTTGGGGTAGAGCTGTGCCAGTGCTTTTCTGACTGGGGAACACCTCAAGCCAGCTGCTGGACACAGATAGAATGACCCATGGTTATGTTTCATGGGCTGCTAGAAGAAGAAAACCTTTCTTCTGCAAGTTCTCAGTCAAGATCTCATTTAATGACAACATAATTAATTTTGTGCTTAAGATGTCTCGCTGGCCATGGGCCTTCACTTGGTACCAGGCAAGGCCAGGAGGGGTAAATAAAATTGGTCCTGGGGTATTTGGGAATTCTATACATTCCAATTTATTCAAAGCCACTCTGAGGGCAGCACCTCAGCCCAGGCTTCATGGGAACACATTGTTCACAGCACCAGCACCATCCTAGAAGATTCTGGTAGAGCTCTCCATCCCAAGGGAGAGGAAAAAGAAGCAGCAGTAAGAACCTGAGTTGAAAACCTCGGGATCGGGAGGTTTCATGGCCTCCTTAGGCAATTCTGCACTCACTGCTCTGTCAGAGTCTTCATGCTGGAGAAAGCTCACTCAGGTGCCCCAGCTCTTATGTCACAGCGCAAACACGAAACACCCAAGATGATGCAACAGCCCTTCTGAACCACGTTGTGTCCCAGCACCCTGCACGTGTGCACACTGCCTTTAGTGCGATGCCTTTCTTCAATAGACCAATAGACCTCTTCTTCTAACCCCTCATTTCTGTTCACTTCACACCTAGACCTTCCCTGCACACCAGTGTCTGACCTTACCCCACTCCAGGGCTCCCCATCACTCAGGGCTGCAGGTGGATTTCCCTCTGGTGACAGCTGGGAGGCCTCAGGCTCCAATGAACGCATGGTCCCATCCTCCGACACCTGGGACTTCTCCGTGAGCTTGTCAATCCCTGCGTTCAAAAGAGGAAAACCTCAGAAACACAGGTTAATTAAATATGTTTAAAAGCAGAGGGTTCTTCTCTGCCCCACTATGCACAGACACCCTGTGTCTCTGCTGATATCGGAAAAGCTCTCCTTTCAACAGGAGAAGAAAGATTTCGCCTTGATCTCACAACCCCAAAGGAGTTTTTCTCTAGAAAGATGCTCCCTGAGGAGGAACACAGGTTCACATGGATAGAGTTAACCTGAGGCAATAGGTCAAGACTAGGACAAATGGTCATGGGGACACTAAGTCTGAGAGGACAGAAACCGAAGGCAGTTTGTTTGTGATCAGCTTGGGCCAACTGATCTGAAACTCAGGACTGAAAGGTAGTTAAGTTATTCACAAATGTAAACTCTTATTCTCTCCACACCCAGTGAAAGGGTGAGTCCACACCATATCTCACAGAGAAAACAAACCTCTCTCCTGTCTCAAAGGTAAACTAAAGCTCACCTGGAGTAGCCACCAGACTGGTCTTCAGCGTCCCTGGTTCAGCAGGGGCAGCAGGATGTGACCCTTCCATAGAGACTCCGTCCTGGGAGTTGGTGCGAGAAATGGGTTCGGGGGTTTTCTTCTTGCGCTGCAGGCCCTTCTGGATGGACTGGGAGTCCGTGGGCAGGTTGGCCAGCTGGTGAAAGACATTCCGCTTGCGGATAACAGCATAGACCAAATTGGAGTTCCCTGGGAATCACAGCAACAAAACAAGCAGAGAAGTAAGGCTCAAAGAGCTCTGCCAACCCAGCACAGCTTGCTGCATACACAAAGCACGACTGCTCCCACCCACAAAGGCAGTGGCAAGGGGAAGAAAGAGCAGAGCTCAATATCCTCTTATCTGTTACTAAGCAGTACAGAAAATTCAGTGAAATCCTTCCTAGGCTGGAAAGCTGACAAGAAATGGCTTGGTGAGGGATATTCAAACAGCTGAGAAGAAAAAGGACAGTTTAAACCACATATTAGCATCTATTTTGGAAGAAAAGGTTAGTAGCCAAGGTTCAACGTTTTTCCATCTTCAAAAGAACTCACAAAACAAATCAGGGCATTTAATTTAAGGAGACACAGGGTTGAAATAGCAAAGCCAAAAGGCCAGAATTCTTACTGCCTGCAAGATGGCACAGAACAGAATGAAATCATCCTCTAATATAAAACACAAATTACACCCACAAAGGTTGGTTTTGGATTTGGCAATTGCCACATGCAAGATTTCCATCAGGGAAGGAGAATGGCCGTTCTTGATTTGCAAGTTTAAAGCAAAACACTAAATTTTGACCAGGTTTAGGGACCTTACTTCATATTTCTTTGACGTAAAAGACTGGCATGCTATTAAGAGGGAAAGCGTAAGGCAGTTTCTGGAAAGTAGCACATGGCAGAACTTTCTTTGCATGAGGCCGTTTGGTCTTCAGCCCCCAGTGACCTGCCAAAAGCAGAACTGAGAGGCCCTTGAAAGTTGTTTTGTCCCATCTCATGCATTGCTGAGCAACATGAGCAGTTTCATGGCAACATCCAGGCAGCCACAACTTACACGTTACACACTCACTTTATGTCTCTTTTCCTCTCTATGCATCTCACCTTCTGCAGGAGGGCTGAGGTTATGCTGAATAATTAGCTGCCATCTCATTTTGCTCTAACCAAATTTGTCTGGGCCAGGACCCAATGCTGATTATCTACTAACCCAACTTCTCAGTCCTATGTAGCTGATTTCTACACTTCTCATCTCCTCAGACTTCCTCTGAACCTCTATCTCACATTCTCTTGGACTAAACTAGTGCAAACCCACTAAATACAGCAGTCTCTTACCATCAAACTGGTACTGAATGATGTTGTTGAAAACTTCCAGCAAGAAGAAAACAAGATGGTGGTTCTGGACAGCAGAGAATAGGAACCAGGTGGTGGAAAAAGCCTCCAAGAGATGCAGTAACTTGTTAGCAGCCACCATGGAGAGAGACTTCAGGTATGGAGACACTGTGGAAAGCACACAAATGAAAACTAGCGAAAGAGCCAAGGTGTATTTATTCTCAAAAATACACCACTAAAAATGTTGCTTTCATGACCTTCCAACCCTTGCACTTTTGAGAAAGCCTCATGGAATAGCTGAGCCAAACAGGGTTCCACAGAAATACTACCAAATACAAAGGAAATCAAACGGAGATATTGCCTTGTAAAAGGAGGCATTGCTGCTTTTAGAGGGTTTTGTTTAGTCTTACACTAATAATAACAGCACCTCTGATGTGCCTGCCACGTGGGCACTCACTGAGCCCAAGGGAAGCACTGCCACCGTGAGGAGGTGGCACTCCCTGCTGGAAAGGGACAGCACTGCTAACCACCCTCAGCAGGCCTGCTGGCAAATGTCCTGCTGCCACCCCAGGGGTGCTCCAGGACTCTGCAGTCGCCCCCCCCTCCCCATCTGACCATGCAGGCAGATCTGATCTGCACTGGCCCCTCCAGCACAGGCTGGAAGGGATGAGTTTCCAGCAGCAGGGAATGGCCAGTGTTAGGGGACACAGGCAGGGGCACGGGGAGAGGGGAGTGAGAGCACTGTGGGCTGTGGTTTCACCTCACACAGCGCTCACCGTTCACAACGATGGTGAGCAGGCAGTCAAAGAGGGGCTGCAGCCGCTGGTGCCCGCTGGTGATGATCTTGTGAAAAACCTGTGGAAGGAAGGAGCTCTTGAGCAAGGCAGCACCTTACTGAAAGCACCCTCTCAACCAAAACCAGTGCCACCCCCACACTAATCGCTTCCTGACACCATTCCTTCCTAGGCAGGGCCCTGCACACTCCACAATTACACACGTGGTGAAGGCTGCTCTCACTGCAGACTCGCGCTCCAGGAGTACAAGCTTTCATTTACAAGGAATCCTTTGGGAATGTGATTACGGCCCTACAACACTGCAAACAGAAACTGACTGTGAGCTGTTCCACAATGTTCAGGCAGCCTGGGACAAAACTAAACCACCAGGAAGTAAGAGACACCTTCACCTCCAGTGGACTTTGAACCCTTATAACAGCTGCTTGAAATGCCACAGAACGAATCATTTTACATTTGACATTAGTGCAAACTTCTAACTCAAATGTTTGTCCTATTTTTAACTATATCCTCAGACATGAAAAGATTCAAGTGCCTTGTAATCAGTTCAGACATTTGCAATCTTGGCCTTCCCATCTTTATCTGGCATGTCTGTAGAGAAGTCCTGAGCATAATTAAAACAAAGAGATGATCTGAGATTAATGGAATGCAGGAGCAAAACATACAGCATCAAGAGCAGTTATAGTGGGCAGGTTTCTTCTTACTCCTTCTAATGGGAATCTCCTTTTGGAGATTTATCAGAAGCTGCTGAGAGATTCTTCTCTGGCAAATGAGAACACGACAGAAGGGAAGCACCTGAGGCTGGTGTTGCAAAGCAGGCAGCTGCTCGTAGGCAGTGTTGTGGGCAGACTGAAAGGTCAATGAAACTTGCAGCAACCCAAAGCTGTAGGGCTGAGCTTGGCCACAGACGGATGTGATCCACGCACCTCTGGTTGCCTGCGACAGAGCCAGATCTCCTGCCTTCCCTACCTACAATCAAGTCTGGTAGAGGGCATGCACCCACTCCCCTCATGCCAGTCCCAGAGTCCTCTGAACAGCAGTCCAGCACCATCAGGAGTCCAGTTTTTCTGGGATCATACCATGCAGACGGAATTGCACCTCATGCATATGCACCCTGCCAGACACATCACCTCAGGTTAACATCCCACACACTTCCCAGCTACTCAGTGGGCTTCCAGTCTAGGGAGGGTGAGCATACTGAAGGAGGACGATTCTTTGTGGAGCTAGGAGGGTTCAAGAAGTGCTGGAGCTGTACTCACTATGATGAGCAGATCTGCATGTGTCCCTGTGAAGACGGGGATGTCCATAGGCACTCGTACAGAATACGGCTTGTTCAGTCGCACCCCAAAGTTACGCTCCCCACTGAGGAGCAGGAGGATAAAGACCCCAATGTGCATCAAGCCCACTCGTGCTGCAAGGAGAGAAAAAACCAACAGAAAAACATGCCACAGTGAGGCCAGTGGAATTCTGAAAACAGAGGGGCAGTGAGGAGAGAGAAGAAACACCATGGGACTGATAAAAAACTGAACAGACTAAACCATCCTGATAAGGGACACACAGAGCTCCCTTCATTGTCAGTACCAGTGTCCTTCCCAAGCACATCTGTGTTAAAGTCTTATCAGTGTTAAGTCTTGGATACTTTTCTTCATTATGTTCTTAATGTAAACTCATCATCATAGTACGGAAGATCTGACTACTTCACTACACAGTGATGGAGTTATGCCTGATTTACTCCCACGGCAAGAGCAGCTTGCTCATTTTTCCCTCTTCACTGGATCAGGGACACCATTTTCAACATGAGGACTCAAAATGTTAACACATGCTAAGGAAGGATCTCCTTTCCTTGTGTTGTGGGATAGATCGTGTCCTGCTTCTAGCCTCTTATAAACATTAAACCCCAATTAACTGGACAACTCCACTCCATGTCTGTAGAAGCTCAGGAACATGCACTCAAGATGCTGTCAAGTGGCAGGGAGGAAGCATCTCAAAAACATTCTAGCTCAACTGTCAAGGACAAATCATCCCAAATATTGAAAATAACCAACTTACACTGGTCTGCTCTGGCATCATTGAGAAAATACAAGATTGGAACAAGAATGTCCAGAACATCACTGCTCTTCAGCACAAAGAAGAGGAATTTCTGGAAGAAAGGGGAGGATTTCAGACAATCATAAGCATACACCCTGCACAATCCACAGGATTCAGGACAAGCAGTCTCAAGCTAATCATTCTCTCAAGAACATTAGAAAGGCTGGTGTATGCACTACCTCATCAACTCCAGTGTCATTTGTAGAGTTATTATAATACTGCAGTTCTAAAATACTCTGCAGTTATTACAATACTATAGTTCTGCTGCAGAACTTGCTTCCAGCACAGACCTTTGGAGCTGCACCCCTTCTCCCAGGCTGTCCCTACAGCCAGATCCCCAGCCCCTGCATCAGGGGACAGTGCTGCTGACCACAGCACCCCAGAGCCACTGCCAGCTACCCACCACAGCCCTTCACCAGGGCTTGGCCCAGCCAGAGCCACAACAGCCAAGCTGGGGTGACGCTCAGCAAGAAGCAGATCCACACCTTGTTGAAGTCACAGAGTTTCCAGAAGAGGACAAGGAGTTCCTGATGGAATTGTATCTTCTTGGCAGAGTTTGGCAGGTAGGTCTGGACCAGCGGGTTTGATAACAAGCGAGCCACTCCTTTCAGGATGAACTGGAAATCCTGCCAATAGCCCAGGAAAGAGACTGTGGTGGGCCCAGGGCTAATGCAATCAGCATGAAATCAGACAGGGAACAGTGCAGGATGGGAGCATGTTACCTCCTCCCGGTGTATCCTTGAGAGGTAATTCACAAACAGATTGTCTGGTCCAGGAGGCTGTGTTCAAAGAAAAGGAGGGAAATGCTTAGTGGCAACAAGGTGAATTCAGGAAGTCAAAGCATAACCACCAAGGTCTTTCACTTCAGCTTTCTGCTCTGAATGATCCAGCTTTAAATGCAAGGAGACAGAGCACTGCATGGAATAGTAAAGTCAGGGGCTTTTCACTTACATGCTCCTGATCCAAGTCAGTGACCAAAATTTACTATTTTGGTCAGGTATAGGTCTTTAGTGACTACAGGACTGAAGCAGGATTAGACCAGAGAGAGCAGACTGCAAGGGGAAGAGCAGTGCTGAGTCCTACAGCTCAACATTCAATACAAGCTGGTGTGAAAGGACCCCAGTGAGTTCAAGAGAGCAGCAAATACAGATTCTAGTATCACTCACATCCACATCATCCATGGCTGTGCCAGTGGTTGTGCCATCCACAGTGGGACTTGAACTGGTGGAGCTGTCATAGTCCAAGGTGACGATCAGCACCTGGGCCGCCTCCTCCACCAGCGGCTCACGGTAGTCAGAGAACAGCAGGTGATTGTAAGGAATCCCATAACCCACGGGGTCGTAGGCACAGACAATGTTCAGAAGCGAGGTGAAGAGTGGGAGTGCATGTCTGAGGAGGAGAAAATGCTCTCAGAAGGCAGCAGCAGGAAACAAAAGGCACTGACTTGGAGAGGGACACGCATATCTCTCCCCAAGAGTCTGGGGCTATGACAAAACACAATCGTCTTCTCTAACTTGCGACAGCAGTCCATGACTGAGCAGCCCAGACCTAAGAGCCAACACTCCAGCTCCCAGCTGGGCTCCTGGACTACAGCTGAGAGGGAAGGGGAGGTGAAAAAGGCCACGTGGCCTCCCAGAGGCATCTTGTGCAGAATGTGAAAACGGGAAAGGACCTCAAAGCTCTCTAGCCTCTGGAAAGACAAAACCGCATGTCTTCAGCCTCCAGCCAGGCTTGTGCTCCCCTATGGAGAGCGAGTGTCACCTGCGGAGCTCAAAGTCCCGGAGGTACAATGTCACTAGAGGGCGGCATTCATCCGCCACCAACAACACACCCCCTTCCCAAGGGTCTGCAGCAGGGAACGGGATCTGCCATTTCCCACAGCGCAGGGATCAGTCCTGCAGCAAACTCCAGTGGGCACAGTGCTCAGATTCTCCTTTTGCTGCTGGGGAACACTTCTCACTATGCAGAAATACTAATGGGGTGTACAGGAGACAGGGACAAAGTATAAGAACAGCCCCTGGATGTCAGAGGTAACAAGTCCTATGGTTCCCCATTACCAACACACTCCATGGAAGAGATTTGAAGGTATTTCTCTCCCTGACACCCAGGCCCCCACCCTTCACCCTCACCTGTTCTCCGTAGAGCAGAAAAACTGTACCCAGGGGTTGGTGTTGCTGCTGTCTGAGGAGGGAGGGAGGTACATGGCCTCAGAGAAACAGGTCAGCAGCAGCTTCAGCAGCTCTGTCCTGGAAGGAGAAGTAAAGGCCTGGAGCCACTCAGGAGCAGGGACTGGGCATGGGAGGCACAATCACCACAACACATAAGGAAGGCTCAGTCCCACCTAGAAAGTCCTTCCCAGAGAGAGCCAAGCCCATTTCATTTCCTAAGCCATACTGCTGTCACTGGCACAAAGCTCAGCAGAATTGCTGCCTTACAAAAAAGAAATCCAGTACAGAGCTCCTTGGCATTTCCAGAACAGCAGTGTTTACCCAGTTCCTGCTGCAGACAGTCTGACTCCCATATTATACTACAAGAAGCTATTCAAAAGGTCAGCTGGGTTTTTTTCTGTGTTGCCAATCTTGTTAGCTCAGAAAGGAGCAAGCAGAAAGCTCTTAGGGAATCATGGATACTCGAGGAGGCAAAGAGAGCTCATCTTCCCCAGATCTCCCTCTCCTGAACCCAGTTTCTTTCCATTTGGCCTTTGCAGAAGCTCCTACCTATTCAAGTCATGGATGTAGTTGGGCTGTGGAGAATGAGCAAAGCCCACTCCTGCCTCCCAGATGTACTCACAGCTGTCAATGGAGTGGATATCTTCTGCTGTGTCCTGTGGGAGAAATAAGAGGTTAAATCACAGAAGGCCGCAGCCAGAATTGGCAGCACTGGTGGTATCCAAGGCAGTTCAGCCCCTCTCTCTAGAAGAAACCAGCAGAGAAGCACCCAGACAGCTGAACTGTACAGAAGCTCCCCAGGCCTGAAAAAGCAGGTGCTGATATCTTCAAAGTGCTCAGCCTTTGCAAGTAAGGGATAAAACACAGAGATATGAGCACTATGCACAACGGAGGGAGCCCACATTTCTAGCAATAATTTTAGGGCTGACTTCAGGGGGAATATGGGTCAGTCCTGTGTCTCCTTTGCCCATTCTCTCACAGTTCTTCCTCTTTACTCTGTGGTACTTCAGCAACATCCACCATGACCTGTATCTCTGGGGCCTCATGCTGCTCTGCCATGAACATGAGGTGGTGGTACCCATCTCTCTGCTCCTAAGCTGCAGTCAGACCAAGCCCAGAGAGGGAAAGTCAGCTCAGCAAAGACTACAGAGGCTGCAGGCAGCAGACGGGCAGCCAGCAGCAAGGAACATAAATCATTCACAATCTCAGCGTCAAATTCTAGTTGCCCAGAACCCTGAAAAACCAGTCTGGCTGCTGCCAAGGGAAAAATCACAGGTGCAGGTGGTGGGGGGAGGCTCTCCCAGGAAAACCCGTTGTCACCCTGACTTGTGCAATGCATCCCAAGTGACAGCACTAGACAGCAAGTCCATCTGTTTCAGCCCCACTTACTCATAGTACATGGGTAGCTCTGATCCAGCCTTGCCCCTTCAGCCCCAGGTAACAGATTTCAACTCTCTTTCTACTACTCAGAAAACCCAAGCAAGCAATTTAGTACTCGGATTTGTCAAGGAACTTTGCAGCCATCAAATACACCATGGTTTAGCATGCTCATTTTTAGCTTATGTCAGATCTACCCCGAAAAGGAGAACTGTTTTTTTTTGTTTATAGACTGAACCTACAAAAAACATGAAAGTCAGTGGCAGGGAGAGAAGGAGGGAGATGCACCACAATCCATCCTCTGTTCTTAGCACACCTGGTAGGAGAACCCTGCTTCAGGAAACTCCTCTGAAGTACAGACAGTCACCATAAGGATCAGAACATATTTAAACGCCTTTGCTGCCACAATACAAAGAGAGAGAAGAGGTGGAAAGACACAACAGAGACCATCTACTCAGTCAGATCACAGCACACATGAGCAGGCAAACAGCTGCTTCCTGCCCCAGACTGCACCGAACTGCCAGAGAAAGGAACAAGGTGCTAAAGGTCTCTGCTCTGCTGGCAACAACAGAAGAGCGACTGTTTGCCAGCACAACCACCTGTTCCTGAGGGGTGAACTGTAGTGTGGGGGTAGTTGCCAGCCACTCCATTTGAGACTCATCCTCAGAATATTTTAGAAGGCACAAACACCATACAATGAACCCAAAATGACGATCAATATTACTCACTGTGGGCTCAAGTTCTGCAACTCTGTATTTTCCTGCCTGCAGGCTTGCAGGAAGCTGCTGGGGTTTCCTAGGGTCCCCCCCACCATGCAGCCAATCTGCCTCTATGCAGATAAATCTCATGATGCAACTTTCAACTCACCACCGTGCTCCTCCGGTGGCTCTGCACAGTGAAGTCGGGACAGAAGAGCAGATCTGTGACAGCGAGGAGCAATGACTCGGCCAGTGGCCGGGCATTTTCATCATCGTCATCTCCCTGAAGTGACAAACAAGAAGAGCATTGTCAGCTCAGGGTGAGCAAACAGAACACAGTAACACCAGTATGACACAGCACAAGAACTGCCCAGAAACACACAGGGAGGCAAGACATTACACAGGAACAGCAGGGAACAGGAGGGAATAAAAGGAACAAAGGAAGAAAAAACCCAGACAGTACAGGAAAGAAATTTCTCCCCGGATGGTGATGACTAAACAGGAACAAGCTCTTTTAATGACAGCAAACTGAGCAGACAAAGGCCCGGAGATGTCAGGGAAAAAGAAGAGTAGCACTGGGTACACCTTGCCACATGGCTTGGCTTCTTGAAGACAGAAGGAAAGGGAAGCATTGACAGAGAAGAGGGTTTTACATTCATGAAGAAGGGTGATTTGGAAGGTGCACAGAGACAGCAACAGGAGAAGCCAACCAGCAGCAATAAGGTGTAAAACCCCTCAAAGTTCTGCATGGGCTGCCCAGAACTGGAAGTGACAGAACAGGGAGAGGCTGTGTGCATCAGGCAAGGGGCTACCCCAGCCTGCCACAGCAGAGTGAGCACCATAGCAGAGAGGATTGTGCCATCTCCAGCGTTCAAAGCAATCTCTCCAAGCACGCATGGCTACTCCTCTGCAGCCGTTGCCATGGGAAACCCTGCCAGATCCTGCCTGTCAAAGAGCATCCTGCCTGGGAGGCCTTCCCACCACGCACCGGTGCTGAAGGGAAAGGCAGAGAGCAGGAATGGCAGGAGCTTATCTACCTCAGTCAGGCCTCTGTCAGCCTGAGCACAACACACAGCTCTTCAATCACAGCAGGCAGCTATGGAGATAATGGTCTGTGTGGCTCTGAATCTGTCTCGGTGACAGCAGGGAGGATATCACAAAGAGAGCCCGGATGTAAGGACAGACAAAGAGAGGATGGATGGAGCCAGAGAAGATGCTTTGACTTGTGCTCACAGTCAGAGGTGAAATGACAAGTATTAGGGTCCAAGGGGATTTCTTTTCCAAGAATGATCTTTGCTAAGAGTATCTCGACCGCCAGAAAAAATGTCCCTGCAGGTTCCAGGTACCACCACATCCAAAATGGTGACACACAACAAACCAGTAGATCTCAACGCAATACAGACTCCCAAAGAGGAGGAAGAATCCATGGCTCCATGGAGCTCTGCCATCCATCACTCCATCATGAAGCAGGTGAAGGATAATCACAGAGATATTTACTAAGAGACCAAGCATACCATCATCTTCAGTTCCCAGAGAGAAATCAGCCACCAGACAGCAAAGCTGTTGCCCCTAGATTAGATGTGGTCCCTGCTTCCCTAACATCTGGGGCTTTATTTGTTATCCCAGCCTTACAGGTTAAATGCACATGGTTAAATGACTGAGCACACTGAATCACAACAGCTCCACCCACATTCAGGAGGGTTCCCCAACACAGCACACATGGACTGGGTTGGATCACCTTGGGGTGACCCCATCACTCTGAGGCTGAGAAACTCTCTTCTAGGTGCTGAACAAAGTGGAAAAACAGGAGTAACAGTAGCCTGGCTGGATCAGAGCACCAGGCACCCCTGCACGTTCCTTCCAAAACAAGTTCCTCCATTGTTAAGCCTCTCCAGCACTCCCTGGCCCCTGCAGGGATGAAAGGATGGACAATCACCACACTCCCAACACACAAATCACAAAGCAGGACTAGCAAAGACTGCCCTTTTCACCATCCAGAACTTCCTTTTGACATGCCCTCAGGCAAAGCAGATTAGAGATGACAGGCAGAGACAGCACAAGGCACCAGTTTATACTGTACCAACCACTGCCAACCCTTCATAACTGTCCCCAAAGACGCTGCAGTGCACTTAGACTCAGGAGAACCACATTCTTCAGCTACAGCCACACTGACCTGCAGATCAGAAACTCAAAGGAGAGGGCTCTCACAGAGCAGCTGCTGAGGGAGCAAGCAGGCAAATACATACTCCTGGCATAACTCAGCTGTGTTCTCAGGGCTGCTATCCCTCCTATTTGCAGAAGATCCTAAAGCACTTTCACCCCGTTCCTCTGAGAGATGTAAAAGAGCACTATTGTGCTTGTTCTCCAGGCAGAGAAATGTGGGGAGGCTGAGATACCCCCCGAGGTTATGCACGTCACTGACAAAGCCAGAAACAGAACTGCTCTTTAACTGCTCTTGCTCAGTTGTGGGTTTCATCTCCCAGGTTAGGCCCCTGGCTAAAACTGTATCCCTCAGCTCATAAGCAGGGTATTGAGTCACGATGCCAAGAGCTTCTCTGGCACTGTTCACTTTAAATGTGGCATTGTAAAATCAGTGGAAACAACACCCTGTTCCTTTGACTTGAACCTTAAATCAACTGTAATTAACGGAAGAAGGACATTTCAGTCAAATAAAGTCATACAGCCTTCAGTACAGCTCTCATATTCATTAAGATTCACATCTCCAATTGTACTGGAGAAGCCTTCCCTCACATATCAGTGCTCTCCTAAGCTACACACACAAGCGAAACATTCAGAAGATGCAGCAAGACAAAGGAAGGGAAAGAATTTAGAAAGTGCCACCTAATTTCTGAACACATAGAAATAACTGGAATAAAGTTGCCCCCAAATATTCATAGTGTCTCCTCACTGCAGCCTCCCCATCACCCTCCAGAAAGAAGAATAAGTGACAAGAGACAGACCCCTCCTCGGCCAGCCCCAGGGACAGTTGACCAGAAGAAACCTCTCCAGTCAGGGTCCTCAAAGATGTAAGGCAGGATACGGGTGAGGAGCCGACAGCAGTTCAAGACAATTTGTCTCTCCTTCTCGGTGTGGCAGCCACTCTCTGCTCCCTGCACCAGCTTCTCCACAGCCTGAAGGAAAAAAAACCAAGGAAGGCAGCATTAGCCTGGGTACAAGTTAGCAAGAGGTAGGCAGGTCTGTCCTGCTAGTGACACCCTCACACAGAGCTGTAAGCAGCTCTTGGG
Source organism: Ifrita kowaldi (assembly GCA_013398055.1). Taxonomy (NCBI): domain Eukaryota; kingdom Metazoa; phylum Chordata; class Aves; order Passeriformes; family Cinclosomatidae; genus Ifrita; species Ifrita kowaldi. The sequence goes on from VZRS01006945.1 coordinate 62,411, forward strand.
AGTCCATTTTCTCTCAGTTTAATGGCACTGTTGCTGTTCGAAACTGCAAGAAACAGACCTGTTTAATGATTTTAAACAGGCCTTCTTGAATTTCTGCTGTTCCACTGCCAAGAGACCTCAAATGCCAGGGCTAATCCATGCAGCACACATGTGGTGCCACGTGAGACAGCCAGCCAAAGCACCAGAAGGCTCCTTCCAACACTGCTCCATGACACCACACACTGAAAAGGGCAGATGAGACTAATCAGCCGCAGCAAGTACCCGAGATGCAGGCAGGAAGGACCAAGGCAGCAGCACTGTGCTGCACCGTGTGAGGCGCTAGCAGGGGATGATCACACAGAAACATACAGTCTGACAGCTCTGTCTGTGCTGGTGTGATTACAGCAGGGACCTCTCCTGACTCAGGAAGTGGGAGCTAAGCTGCTGCCTGTGCTAAGCGTAGGGATTCAGTCTCCAGCAGCGTCTGTAAAGGTCCTGCTGCAGAAGAGGGTAGTAGCCCGGTTTCCCCACTGCCCCTGTGAACAGGACTGCTGCTCTGGAAAGAACTTCTGGGCTGAGACTCTGCAGCCCATCCAGTGGCTGCTGCAACTACCAGTGGAGGGCCACTGGGCTTTTCAGAATAGATGTGGGTCTCACCAGGAGGTAGTGACAGGAGGTTTTACCCACAAACAGAAAAAAGCAGCTTCTTCCCCCCGCAGCTGCAACCACTTGCTCTTACTCCCTGATCCCAAGGGGAAACAGAGGAGAAATGAAAGCCAAAACATTTAGCAAGGATTCACCTTGCTGCTTTTTAATTCATGAGGTCATGTGCCCCTGCTTATTTTCATGGCAGACTGCCTGGGTCACTGACTCTGCCAGCCTTCGTCAGTGCATTAATGGGCATTTAAGTGCTGTTTGTCCTGGCCTGTCACACACTACTCTAACTGAGCTGAACCATTTCCTCAGGCACATTTATGACTCTATAGTCTGAGTCTCCGGCCATGACTGTAAATGACATTTCTCCACGAACACACAGCACTGCTAAGTCCACTGGCACACTGCACACGGCACAGATCAGGGCCCTCAGACTGGCAAAAGCACTGCTGGAGTCTTGCAGGCCCCTATGACACTGATATACCAAGATCTACAGCTCATGGATAAACAGTCCCGCAGTCTCCCAGCACACCTGCTTCCAGTAGGGAGAAGAGACAATATTTCAGTCTTGGTTTTGGGAGAAAGAAGACACAGAGTCAAAGGGGTTACAGGTCTCCTAAGCCCTTCTCAACTCCCAAACTGCTCATTGCCAGAAGCCAAAACCAGGGAAAAAACATTGCATTTTTCCTCATGTTTGTATTTTTTCTCAAGTATCCACTACACGCATCTGTCTACAATTCACAGTCAGAGGTACCTTCACTATGATTCAGTAAGTCTCATTCATATATTGCAGAGGAGGAAAGAAAAACAGGATGGCAGCAACTATTTAAAACTGGAAAAATGCCATTCCAAATGTTTTCAACTACAAATTCAAGGGTACTCTTGGCATGGCTCAAATCAGGAGCATTGTTAACACCTGCACTTTCCCAGGCAGAAAAAGTCTCAGGCTGTTGCTCACCAGCTTGCAAAATGGAAACCTGGCAGGGTAGGAAATGCTGTCCCTGTGCTCCATACGAGGACGTGACAACACCAGAAGCAGCATTAGGAATGTTCTCTTATCACAGCAGAAGGAAGAAAAGTTTCAAGATCTTCCTTGAACTTCATCCAGGCACTTGTGCAGTGACAGTCTGCACATCCCTCTGGTATCTCTCAGCTTGAAGCCAGACTGGTGCATGGTGAGGTACAGTTAGGTGCAGACAAGGAATGGGATGTTCCAGCCTCACCACAAATACACAGCCTTGCTATGAAGTCCCCTGAGCAAGAAGTAGTTTATAGAGCAGGCAAGACCCAAGAGGACAGAGTGCAACACAGGAAGGGCATGAGAGGAAAAAGGCTCCAAACTGATCAAACACCAGCTGTGGTCTGTGCTAACCCATGAGAGGAAGGGTTGAGAATTACCCTCAGGAGGAGACAGGGACAAGCAAGCCCATTGTGTTGTACAAGGTACCTGTTATCCCTTGGAAACCAGGGTGCTGTTGATCCAGGGACACCCCTGTTAGCACAGCTCCAAAGAATAAAACAGCACTAAACTTACCTTGTAACACAAAGTTGCCAAATTTGAAGGTGATTCTTCTCTCACCGCTCGGATCTCTGCAGCTGGTACAAGGGCAAAGACATCCTGCACTGAAGTGGCTGTGTCTGCCCAGAACTGGTCCCAAAAGGCATCATCCGTGGCCTCCACAGGCTGTGGAGAGACAAATGTGGTTACAGATGCAGAACTACCATTCCATAAGATCTAATCATCAGCAATTATGCCTGGCTCGGGGATGGGATGAGGCAAGAAGAGGCTCAATAAAGCATATTAGCACTGGTTTCATACCTCAGCCTCTGTTTCCAGGGCTTTGGATGATTTATCTCCCAAACTGAAAATTCCATCAGACATACAGGAGGCTTCGTGTTTGTCTGCAACTACTGCAAGTAATCCAAGATCTTCAAGATTTCATGTGGGCCAGGCCGTCCTTGTGCGCTCTGCCACCTTCAGAGCAAGCCAAGGAAGCCCTGAGTGTGCACTGGAATTACTTCTGCTGTAACCAAAGTCTTAAGGAAGCAATCAGGGACATCTCACATTAGGGCACAAACAGACCCACGGAACTGACAGACCCACCTCAAAGCACTTACAGATAAAATGCAATTGATTTTTCTGAATCAAATATTTATACAGAACTGGACTCGGTGCAGCTGGTCGCTGCCAAGGCTTTGTTCTTAAAAAGCACTAAGTGTGCCATTCAAAGACGAGATGGAAGAAAGAGACCAAAGAAAACAATCCATTTCAAACCTGTGGTCTCAGAAGCCCAGCCCCCATCCCAGGCCTGGGAATACACCTCTTTCCATTACATTTTCTGCTAATACTTGCCAAGAGATAGGCATTGCCCAAACACAGCTGGGAATGCTCATCCTGCCCAAGGGCCCAGCTACAGAGGTGGGATAAATACGTGCCTGTTTATGACAAGCAGTGTGAAAGACACGGATCCACGATTTCAGTCAGAAGAAGAAAATGTGAGCTTTCCCAGGAGTTTCACCAGTCATGGTGCGGGCACACTGGGCAGATCAGAAGAGCTGCTCACCTGAGCACCCCCAGCCCGTGGCATGGGGCAAGGAGGAGCCTCCTGCCTGCAACCAGCACCGGCTCTAAAGCAAACAGCAGCACTCGCTAAGGGCAGTAATCAGCACCATGGGTGGGTCTTCCATGTCAGATAGGAAAGGGGCAAAAATATGACTGTGTGTTTAATTTAAACAACTCCTGCCCACTCCTAGATCTGCTGTAGAAGGCAGAAAATTTGCTCAGCTCTATGCTGTGTCTAAATGCAGCTCAGATGCCACTCATGGGAGAACAGGTCACTCAGAGCTCTGACACAGAGAGGTGCGGCATTGCCCCCTTTGTTGTCACCTACTGAACTAACAGCCCCAGCCCATGGGCATGTGATGTGTCACCACCACCAAAGGCCAAAAAGTGAGAGGGGCCGGCTACCCCAGACCCCAATAACCAGTACAGCAGGTTATTGCCCTGCAGCTCTTTGCCTTAATGCTTCAGTGCTGCTGGTCCTGGTCCTTCCAGTCATGCAATGAACCAGCCCAAGCAACTCTCCAGTCTTTAAAAACAAAACCAGAAAAAAACCCCATGTGTGTTCAGACATCTTATTAAACTCACCCCTGGTGCTGAAACCCTAATTTTATCACCTGGACACTAATGCAAGATCCCACCAAACCTCTTCCCAAGGGAAGAGCAATTTTTCCCAAATGGTTCAAGATCACAGCTCCTCAGAGGGGATCTGTAGGAACAATACAATCCAATATTCACAGCCTGACTTCCAGCTGAGCACATGAAGGAGCTGTGCTCTTTGTAACCTGGGCATGAAACGCTTAAATGGAAGGAAAGTTATTTTGCACATCTTATCTCTGTACTCCTCTAAAAGAGCCAAGTATTTGGAAATCTGATCTATGTAATGAATGAAATACTCTATAATTCCTACACCCCATTTCAAACCACATACCACAACCTCATGTAGAACTGCCACATGTACATCCTGGCCACCTGCCACAGCCACTCCCACTGACAACAGCAAGCAGCAATTGCTGCTAATTGGGCATCATGCATAAATAATGCCTTCACTCTCATCTAGAGGGGAAGCAGAAAACCATTTCCCTCCAGCAGACACCGATCCCTTTACCTCCCACTAGCCTGAGGCCTCCTCAGGGGTCGAACACAGACACTGTTTTACAGGTGGCAGCACAACATGGACTGAGGAACACGGCCTCCGGCTGCAGTCCCTTGGAGTAGGGAAGCACAGGGGTGATTCCGCGATCTGCAACGTTGGATGTGCAACAGTGTTTATGTCTTGGCTGCCATCTTGGCAGTGTTTAGACTACGCTAAAACACCGGTACCTTGCATTTTTAATAGCTGCAGCAAGTCAGCTCCTCATCAACAGATGGTATCCCATGTACAATGCTGGGACATGGATTCAGCACTAAGTCACTCACATCCCCCCTGCCCCCCTGTTTTAATTACCAGCCTGGCATCATGAAGCTACTTGATGCACATAATATTCATCTCCTTGACAGAACATTACTGGCTGTTTTTAAGCTGATTGTATTCTGCACACAGCATCTCTGGGGATCTAAATATCCATTTCCTCACACTGAGCTCACCCAACAGACTGTATCCAGCCTCACAGAGGAGAGAAATACAGAGACCTAGAACAGCCTTGTTCACCAGCCAGGGAAATCTTCATTTGGAGATGTCAAGATTTAGGTACAAGTGTTGGTACAGCACATGCTGTAGTCATAAATCCCAGAGCACCCCTAGCCTTGACAGTGCTTTAGCCAGAGAGCTCACAAGGAGCTGAATCCTCAGCACAGGTAAGAAAGAGCCTAATGTTCCTCCAGCACAGTGCAGACAACCAGCTCTGCTCTAGCAGAGCAATGGGAATAAGAATTGAGGGATCAGTAGCTCGACTGTACTCTGGAAACACAGCTGGCACATCTGGAGAGCAAAGGAAGTTCCTGACCCATACACATCTCATGGCAGAGGCTGCTGAAGGTACAGAGCCGACTGGAAAGAGAGACTCTGATGCCCAAACCAAGCTCCACACCAAAGGGGTGAGGTAACTGTAGCGCAGAGTGTTCCTGCAGACACAGTGGGCAGATCTCAGAGCGGGCAAGGTGGGAGACTTTTGCCTTCAGTAAAGACCTCCCACCTGCACACTGGCCAAACAAAGGCAAAACCAGTCCTTCTAGACAGCTCCATTCTTTGTTTTCTACTAGTTGTAAATGCTGTGTTTCAGGTTCTTTGGAGCACACCACACACACACTGCAGGAGTTAGAAAAGGAAGACACTCAGATTGCAAGCCTTGTGCCACTTACTGAGCAGAGAATCACGGCCTGAGCAGGCAATCCCCAGGCAAACAGGATACAGGAAACAGGAAAACAGAGAGGGGTTGACCATGTCCTAAAAACAGGAAAAGCTCCCAATGCAGTCTCCCCTATTCGTTACTGTCCTCAGCCTGACACCAGCACTACCTTCACTTTCTCTTTTAGACACAGTTTTTCACAAACTCCGGCTGTGTGTGTGTGTTGGTACCTCCTCCCAACCAAGAGCTCTCTGCACTTATAACTTAAATCGAATGTCCATTCCTAACAACTCCTCTAACAGGCCTCCACTGGAGGACTGTCCTAAAACTAATTCTAAGGTTGCTGCAAACCATCAGCAGAGAACAAAGGGACAAGCTGCCACTAGCCTTGCTCAGCGTGTTCTCTTTTTGCTTCTTGCCAACATGCCAACTGAGCATCCCACCGGCCAAGGCAGTAACCCTTTGGAGCAGGGGCTCTCCTTTTTCTGGGCTCAAGAGCAGAGCAAGTTCCTCGTCCCTGTCCACGGTTTCCAGCCAGTACTGCACAAGCTCAGGTGATATGTTACAGCAGCTGCTCCTTTCCACCCCAAATGTGGCAGAACTGTGATGTGTAATGACCATTCATGCAGCACCTGATTGAGCTTTAGATCAGGTAATCCTGCAGGGTCAGGGATTAGTTTGAGGCAATTCACACATCTTTGTACTGCCAGTTTGTGAGCCACTGTGCAAAAGGAATGCCTGAAGACAGACTTATTCAAAATATAAATACCTAGCAAGATTTCATCCCTGCTGCCAAGGACAGCACCTCCACACAGGCTTCAGAGCAATAATATTTTTTTCTATAGGATCTTTGCAGTCAGCAGTGCAGAATCAAAGAGAGACTTCAAGTCTGCCACCAGTTCTCTGCTCTCATAGCAGAGACAGTGTTGCAAAGCAAACTGGAAAATGGGATTTGTAGAAGTCTGGCAGGGAAAGCCCAGGACAAAAGTCAGCTGTGTCAAGTGTTAGTTACAGCTTTGCTTTTAAGACAACTTTGCTTTTGATCAACCTGAGCCTCTTGGACAACTGAGTCAAGCTTGAACACTGTAAGAAATGCGCTGCCAGACACCAACCTTTCTCCAAACACAAGATGTGCATTTATCAAACTCAAGCTAACAGCCCATTGATCCTGGACTTCCACACCAGGGAAAAGGAAAGGACTGGGGTTTGTCCCTCATGTTTGATCCTTCCTGTCTCTTTAAAAGCAGAGGCATAGCTCCCATTAAAATCTAACAAGCTGGTACACAAGATCAAAATTTCTTCTCTTCCGGCTGGTTGCTGGCAGGAACCCCAACTGACTGGGAGAAGAGAAGGTGGTTCCCCAGCAGTTAAAGCTCCCAGACCAGTTCCCTGCAGTTGACCAGCCCTGATGAGCTGTCATATTCACATTTCATGTTTCCCTTCATCTGTTAAATAGGCAGCACTTTTATGGGCAATTTGGGAGGGCTCACACATTCTCTATTATGAAGCACATCTATTTTATTATTAAAGGGATGGGCCCTACCAGTATAAATGTGTGCAGTGTAATGTAATATATACATATCACATAAAAATCCTAAAGACCATTTCTCCACGTGTGATTATAAATACACGTCTGTAGCATAAGTTAATTTCTTCTTTCTGGTATTACTGCCCTTTTTAATCACTGAAATAATTCTGAAGTGATTTTTCTTTTTTAATACTCTTACACCTTTAGAGTTTCTCTTTGGCATTTAAAAAAATCAATTAAGTCAATTCCGTTTGCATCCAGACTTGGTTCCACTTTCAAGTTCTGGGCTCCACGTGTGCTGTAAGCATTCAAGTGTTATGTTCCTTACAGATTTATTTAATTTTTTTTTAAATGCTCACATGGGAACACTCATTTTTTAATTAAGAAAAGCCTGGAGATTATAAAAACTTATTTTTAAGAAAAAAGTAACTTCTGTGCCAACTCTAAACCTTCACCAATGAGTGAACAGTGACTTCTGCTCAACCACTTCTTCCCACCAGAGCCTTAGGAACACCTCACATTGCATTCTGAAATCAGAGTTTCATGTTACAGATGATTTGACAAAAATCTCTTTGTCCAGCTCCCTAATGTCGGAGGAGAAGGCTGCAAAACAGGAGACAGGCTGCTGAGGAAGCAAAGCGTGTTGTGATCCAATAGCTTGGAAGGATTTGGGTCTGTCCATTATTGCAGCCTGTTTTTGGATCCAGGATCTCATGGACCAGGAGGTTTTGCTGCTGGTCAGAGATCAGAAGGCTCCAGGAGAGCCCAGTCACGCGTTCTGCACAAGCAAACACCGGTGCCCTTCTGCAGAATGTAAATATGGGAGCGCCAACACCCCACCCTTTTCCCCACTCAGTCAGTTTCACCTAGACCACAGAGACGTGAAATGAATCCAGCCAAGAATGAAGCTTTTGCTCTTTCCTTTTTATTCCGGGCCCCAGTGAACCTTCTTCCCTTACACAGGTCGATAAACCAGAGGAGGGGAGGGCTCTCGCCTGGGCTGCCGATCCAAGGGATTGCCTCATACAGGATTTTCTTTGTGAACAGCAGACTGGGCAGAGCCCTATAGGCTTGGTTTACCCCCCAATCTCACTTTATAAGCACATTTCCCAATGAAGGAAGAACAGCCCAAATCTGAGGGTACTCTGAACTATTTGGCACGCAGAAGAGACTTTGGAAGAATCCCTTAAAACATTAATTCACCCACTTCTCTCTTTACCTACATCCACAACTAGTGGTTTTTAAGAATATATTCACAAAAGACATTCTTTAGCAATGCAGATAAACGTGACACTGCTTTAGAAAGTATAAACATGTTTTTTCCAGGCTCTTCTATAGCTTTACCCATCTATAATTCAACTCCCAGTAGTAGCCTGTCTCTTGAGTTTTCAGAGATTTTCTCCTATGACCTTTTACCCCTTTGGATCCATACCCTTTTCTTGAATTCATTCCCCATCATTAACTATCTTTCTGCCATCATCCCCATGTTTTCTTAGCAGTTGTTACTGCCTCACTATTAAAGGTGGATCATAACAGCTGTTCTCCATCGTAGCTCAGAACCTGGGATGGGACTACTCAATAGAGCAAAATCCCTCTGCTCCTTAGACAGAAGGACAGGCTACTAATTTTCTGCCAGTGTGCTGCCGCTACTGGGCACTCCACTTAAAGCAAAAATTAAGCAAGCTCCCAGGACAGGCACAACATATGTTAGACCTCTAGGCAGCCACCCTCCCTTCACACAGCCCTGACTTTCACTTAACCCCTTCTCCTCCTCAGCCTGCAGAAATAAAGCATTATTTCACAGATCACAGATGGAAACCTCTGCTGCAAACAGCACAGCTGCCCAACAGCTCTTTGCATCAGCTATTACCTAAAAACAGGGCAATGTTCTCCACCCATCATGCGCGGGGGTGTGGGGAAAGGATACAGAAAAGGGAGCAGTGGCAAACCGTGTGATGTAAACCCGCAAGCGGAATACATTAGGAGCTGTGGACATCCCTTATGACAGCAGAGTCTGCTCAGTTAGCACAAGACGCTGTTCAGCAAGGCACAAGATGTCACCAGAGGCGGTGACAGGGCCCGGCCAGGTCTGACGGCTGCCCTGGGGACCGGCCAGTGCCCCTCCACAGACCGGTGGCACGGCGATGGGCGGAGCCTGCCCTGAGCCCCACCGGGCCCCGGCCTCGCTGGGAGATCCTGGCCAGGACCGCAGCCACGGCCCCGCGGGTCCCCAGCAGCCCCGGCCCCGGCCCCACACGCAGGGACCCGCTCGGGGACCGCGCACAGGAGCACCGGGGGCGTCTCGGGCAGGGCCGAGTGTGAGGGGTCCCTCAGGGCGGCGGCTCCCGAGATGGCGCGGCCCCGTCGCCCCCCACCCGAGATGGCGGCCCTCACCTGAGTCTTGGTGGTGAGCTGGATCACCGCCTTCCTGAAGTTGAGCTTGGAGTCGGCGCTGCCCATGGTGCGGCCCGGCTGCGGGCAGGGCCGGCAGGGCTGTGCCCTCACGCCGCCGCTCCCGGGGCCGCCGCTGACGCCATCCCCGTCCCCGCGCCGGCAGCTCACGCTGCCTCCCTCCCTCCCTCC
>VZRS01006945.1:79454-97704 GCA_013398055.1 Ifrita kowaldi
ATATATAGATGTATTTTCCTAGAGTGAAAATTCCCCTGTTACATGAAGGCAGCAAGAAAAAGGGGCACAGAAAGCCCCACACAGCAGCTTCCAGTGAGAGACCAGAAGCTGCTCTCCACATCTGCTGAGCCTAGGCACATACTTCCAGCTGTGGGAGTGTGGGAGGGAGCAGAATTAGAGGAACTGCTGGAAAGAGAAAAGGGAAACAAAAAAAAAAAAAAAAAAAAAAAACAAAAAAAAAAACAAAAAAAAAAAAAAAAAAAAAAAAAAAAAACACCAACAAAAAACCCAAAAAACAAACAAACGAAAAAGAATAAATCAGAGTTTTCCATATCTCCCATCCTGAAACAATCAGCTAACAGTGGCAATTCTCCTTGGCAAGGCCGGGTATGAAGGATTTATGGTCTGAATCCTGAAGGACATTTTCCCCCAGCAGCTCTGAGCCTGAGGGACTGGGAGCCAAGGCACCAGCCACTAACACCCTGCACGTGGAGCCTGTCCCCCCCAACCCAGCATTTTCCAATCCTCTTTCTTTGCTCCTGTACCAGCCAGTGCTGGCTGGTGACAGGGCGGATGCACTGACTCAGTGTGACAGGCAGGAACCACTTAGAGCAGTGACAGCACCAGGGTCCCATCCTGCTCCTGCTAAAAGCAGTGCCAGCACTCAGGATAACGCACGGCTCGCTCACTCCCACACTCACACACTCCATCTCCTCTCCCAAAAGGTTTTCCCAGAGCAGCACAGTGCTAAATTCCCACCTCATCTCACTCCAGCAGATCTATGTGCTCACACCAAACATGTCTTCAGGACTTCCAAAGCTTCTATTTAATCTGCCCAAAAACAGGTACATGAGCCAAGAATTTAGGAAAATATCTCGAATACAAAATACCCCAAGGGAAGGAGACCAGATGTTGCACAACTGCTGCTTTTTGCACAGCTGGAAATTTCAAATGGATTTTATGTTACAGTTTGTTTTTCTTTTTTTTCCATGTGTATTTTACAAACAGTTATAAACCATCTCTCCAAGCGACAGTTCTAATGGTTTAAACAGCTTGTTCCTCTGCAGCTTTCTGGGAAGTCACTGTAGTCTACCCCATGTGTGGTGCAGCTGCCCTGGCCCTGCTCAGTTAATTTGCCTCCTCCCTGAAGAATTCAGACCTTCAAGTGTGTAATATCCAGGTCCATGCTGGCCTTTTCCAAATATGCAGCTGCAGCAACAGCAGTTGGAGCAAGGACATGATCATGCCATCCTCCAAGTTTTCTTGGTCCACAAGCAAGTGTTGAATCCTGGGAAGGCGCCTGAACTGGGAGGTGGTGACCAAGCAGTGGTGCCTGCAGGAGGAGGCAGAGCAAGGAGCAGCACAGCACATCCCATGAGCATCAGTCTTTGCAGCAGAACTGTGTCAGGGACGCCGGTTTTGGTGTTGGGCCCCCAAAAGAAGTATTGCTCTGCATCCTGCTCAGGACTAGTGATGGACATAACACCATTTTGAGAGCACATCAAGTATTTCATCACTCCCTTTCCCTGGAAACTCAGACTGCCAGGTTACAGCCCTGTGCTCTTCCTGTGCAGCTGCACAAACAGCACTGATCACTCATCTGAGGTCAGGATCTCTTCCCACATGGGCAGCATCTCCAGCCTGTGCCAATAGCCAGGCACAAGGCAGCTGGGCTGTGAGCTGAGTGCCTGGAGGAACAGAGCTTCCTAACCTCCCCAGCAGCAGATGGGAAGGGAGCACTAGTGGGGCAGCACCCTGCAAGGTGATACACTTTTCTTCAAAGTCAAGAAAAAGGGCTGCTAGGTAAGAGGTGGGCAGGTTTTTGGTGTTGCTACAGAGGGTCAGGCTGTTTCTGCATTTAGCTGTAACACATGGCTGTGGAAGAAAGGTCTCTGTACCTATATGCCTCTGGACATGAGAGGTAGCAGACAGAAGTAACCAGCAGTGGCAGTGTTGGCAGGGGTCTTGGGGGCTGCTACAGCTGCAAAGTGACAGTCGTGCTGGAATGTTTGCTCCCTGAGTGTCCAAATCACTCAGGATCAGTGGTTCCACCTGCCTCCCCCCAGCAAGAGGGGAGCAAGAGCATCCAAGTTGGCTGGGAATGGCTCAGAGTAGAGGAATATGTTGTCTGATCAGGAGCAGGGCAGGAGAAGTGACACGGTTGTGGCAGCCCAGTGCTGTGGGCACCGTCCCCTGCCACGTGAGCACAGTGACCTGTCCTTCACAGGGCGCCTTTGCTCAGGGCTCTGCACATGCAGAGCACTGTGCTGAGCACCCTGGTGCTCATGCTCCTTGTCCATCCTGGGTCACTTACAACCTCCTGCCCCCAAAACACACAAGGTAGAGGAGTTCTGCCATGTGGCAGCCATCCACATGCCTGTGTCTTTAGCTTTAAAAGAGTAGAAGCCTTTATTCACGGTTTTCTGCAACCCAACATAATTAATTAGTTGGAGATTTGCTGCCTGGGGGAGGAGTTCACGCAGGAAAGCTCTGGCTGCCTTTCTCCCTCCTCTTTCTTCACTCCTTCTCTTCAATAGCCCCACTTGTATATATTTATTTAGGACATTCTGATCCAGGTGCACTATCAGAGCCTCGGAGCCACCAGTCACCAAGCTCTTTCAAACCATTTTAGCCTACAAGGCAAACACAAGCGCTGAGGCTGTTTAGATAAGAGACCAGCAGGAAAAGATGCAGATGGAGCCTCAGACATGGTCTAATAACATCCTCTGTGTTCTCACGCTCTAACAACTTGGCAAAAGGCACAGTGATTGCTGTGGGATGGGACTGCTCTGTGTGTGTTTGTAGAGACACAGCTCCTAAGCAGCGGTGACCATCCTGGGTCTCAAGCACTGATATACAGAGGAGAATTTGGGGTGCAGGATGATACGAGAGAAGAAAGAAAAGGTATAAATTAAATCTAAAATGTCTGGTGAGCATCTGAGAAGAATAAAGGAGAGCAGATAAAGGAAATGCCGAATAGAACTGAAAAATACAGAAGGCAAGGAAGGGAGCAGCAGAGGCTGAGAGGGCTGGAGGGCTTCTCTGCAGCACAGCACAGACAGTGCGTCCCTGAGCACCTTGTCAGGATTTCCCCTCCTTGGTGGTGCCACTTTTGCTCAGGGGGCTCAAGATAGCATGGAAGGAGCTGTTCTCAGTGCACTGGGCTTGCCTTGACCCCCTGCCAAACACCCTTCTGCCACCACCTGAGCCCCCCCACCAGGGACACTTGCAAAGCCAAAGGCAGCACAGGAGCACGTAACAGATTACACAAGAGAAAGAAAAGAAAGAAAAAAACCAAGCAGGAAATCCAGCAAATCTCATTAGGGTAACAAAAATGCCAGTGTGACCAACATCAGCTCAGCCCAGCGAGAGCCACAGTTTGAAAGGGGGAGAAGGAAGAGGAGGAGACTGCTGTACTGCCAGGGGCTTACACACCCCGTTTGCTCTCATCCAGCCCTAACAGAGGCTTTTCCCCACCTGCTTCATTGGGGCTGTTTTACAAAGCAAGCCCTGCCTTTGTGGAACACCCCATTACACCAAAATAGCAGATCCTCCCAAAAAAACACGCAGAACACCAAGTACAAAGCTGAACTGAGCAGCAATGTCTGAGGTACACCAGGGTAAAAGGGATGGGGAGTCCATGTCCCATCAGTAACACCGGTGACTCTCTGGAAGCTCTGCCTGGCCTTGGGAAACACTATCTTCTGTGGAATGGGCATGCTGAAAAGGCTTTTCAGGTTGTTTTTAAGATGTTTCCAGATGGCATTTGCTTCCCTGCACCCCAGCAAGTTCCATTGCAATGCCCTATACAGGCCAAGTACAGAGATTGCTTCCATCACCTGCCATGGAGCAGCAGTAAGTGATACACAAAAGCTGATCTGCATTGTAATATACCCAGACAGCACAATCCCTTGCAACTAAGAAGGAAAATAAATGAGTAGCAAGTATACCCTACCCCGGGGTAAACCAGCATAGCATCATTCATTTAGACTTTGAAAGGAATAATTGCACCCACCCTTGACTTTAAGTACCCGTGTGTAATGGAGCAGACAGCAAATGCCATTAAATTAAACGTCAACAGCATTAAACATCAGTTCTTAACTCTCAGTGTACCCCATCCATCAGCTTACAAGCACCCTGAGCTTCCTCGAGAGACCTCCACACCCTCCTCCCTGCTCTTCAGCAGATGCATTCACCGTGTGCAGCCCCACATTTAGGAAGGGGCCACAAGTAATTCCTTTTTAGATGCTCAGCTGAAAGGGACCTGCAAATCCATAAACCACTGCTCGTCTGCAGCACATAGCAAAGGACTTCTGTGCCCCCTGCAAGCTGCTGGCTTTGCAGGACAGGGACAGGGGTGGTTTATTAAAGGTGAGGAGCCAAGTGCAGCATCCCCAGTGTGTTCTCTCACAGCCTAAACATGAGAATCCCTCGCTGCAAGAGAGATGACAGGGGAAAGTCCAAAGCAGCTGCACCAGGTGGTGGCTTCCTCCAGAAAGCCGCAGTTACGAAGAGCATCTGAACAGCTACCAGATCATCATCGTGCCAAGAGCAGCCGAAACCTGCCCGGCACCAGGCTTATGCTCTCACAAAGTGGCAGCCAGGAGGTGCTGGTGGGAAGAAACCCCTCCAGAGGGCGGGCTGTGGCAGAGTGCTGTGCCCAAACAGATGCAGGCCAGCACTAGGAAGGCAGAAACAGCTCCGAATCCTCTTTGAGCCTCGTTGCAAGGCTGGGGAAGCGCCCAGCTCTGCCGCAGACCCATGCAGGGAACATCCGCCTGTGCCAGCAATGCCACAGGATGATGCCGTGAGGGAATACCCTGCAGTTTGTCCCTCAGCCTCTTTCCATCAAAGGCAACCTGCTACAGCTTTTGGATCAGGATGGGTTTTTTTCAAGTTTCCTCAATGGCACAGTGGTAGCAGAATTATAGCTGGGCTGCTGCTGCTGATCTCCTGCTGCTGCAGCTCCAGGACGGTGCCTCCTTGATGTTCTGCCCAGCGCTGCTCCCCTGTACCAAGCACTGCTTGGATTCAGCTCCCGCTTCCTTCCCACCATATGGTCTCTCTTCTCAACCCCACCCTCCTTGCTCAGAGGCCTTTTCCATGGAAGCTTTCAGGGAAATGCAGCCTCCATCCCTCCCCTCCAGTGCTCCATAGGCACAGCCCTTTGTTTGGGGGCACAGCGTGTCACCTTGGCTGGTGTTAATTAGAAGGGTCACGTCAGTGCTTGCAATACAGGGAGCCAGAGGGCGCCAGGCTGGTGCTGCCCGGGACAGTTTGCATCCACAGTTCTCTCCTGATAGGATTTCGCAACATCAAGACCCCATTTTTGAAGATGAACATTGGCCATTTCACAGTCAGGACTGGCCAGCACAGGCAGGATGGGGCACATCGACAGGACGCACAGCACTTTATTTCTCCTCCTGCATCCAGAGGGGAGGGGGAAGGGAGGCATCAGCATATCTGCTAAATTAGGGCAAGTCCTTCAGCACTGGCTGGCTGATCTGACAGTGGAGAGGCAAAGAGGGATACAAAAACTGTGGGAAAACCATAGTACTATGTAGAAAGGATTCCTGAATTCCTAAACAGTTCTTTTTCTCCCCCAAACAACTTGGTGAAATTTCACATTCAGCCTCAGGTTTCCGAGGTCTCTGAGGAGAGGAGCTGTGTGCTCCCTCAGCCCAAGCAGAGCCACAATTAGTACAAAGATCAAGAGGGATCTGGTCTAAAGATGACATTAAAGCACTTCCACACAGCATCCCCTCCCTCCCCCCAGGCTGGGGGAACCAACAGGTGGGGAAGAGGACTCAGGCACAAGGGGGTGGATGAGACAGGATTACCAAGGATGCTTTGGCTGGTGGGCAGAGAGTGAGGGAGTGTGTGTGACAATGGCTGAGGCAGTTAAAAGACACTAAAAGAATCAATTCCCCCATGTCCTTCAAGCCTGGAGTCTCCCAGGCCCTTATGCTCAAAATGGAAACGAAGACTCAGTTTCCTCCTCAGAGCTGAGCCCCATTCATCTTTCCCATTCATCCCCAAATGCTGCCCATTTCCCCCATTAAATTATTGCTGACAGAGCCCTTTAAATTACAATGCAGGATCTTGCATGCCTAATCCACTTAACTCAACCCCAGCTGATTAAATTGGATGCCATATGGTGGGAGAGCACTGGTGTAATCCGCAGGGACGGGGACACACTTGACTCATTACCTGGAGCACAGCACAGAGCCCTCTCACTACACACCTCCGCATCGGGGCCCTGCTTGCTGCCAGGGATGTGGTTTCCAAGGTGCTACCCTCCAGCAACAACACAGGCTCTGGCAAGGTGATGCTGACATTAAACACAGCCCCAAGCAGCTTAAAGGCACAAATTATCCTTCATCTCTGCTGGCATCTGGCTGTTCCCCCAGCTCCAGCTGGTGTAGCAAACACTCGGGTCTCCCAAGGGCACTTTATAAACTAGGGAAATTTGGTGCTTGGAAAAAACCAAATGGGTGGAGGAGGTCTGTCCATGGGGAAATATGCCAATAACTTGATTGCAGGGAGAGCTACAACTGCAGCTCTCAGACTGGGTCACTGTGCAATGATGAGGATTATAATTAAAAGGTCAGAGCCCTTTCAATAATAACACCCTGCAATGCAGGGCACAGCTGGAGAGCACATTCCCATGGAAAGGGGAGATTCGAGGACACACTGAGCAGTTGTTGGCAGCACCACATCTGGGGAGCCAGCAGAAAGAAACACGAGCAACACACAAACTAATAACATATCAGCACATCCCACAGCACAGCATTATCCATCAGGAAAGCCCCATCCCAGGCACTGACAGCACTGTAGCTCACCCACTGGCAAGCACTCGTGTCCAAGGTCAGCGTGAGCCTCATTTTCTCATGTGTGAGAGGTCAGGGCTTTCCCAGGCACAGAACACATCCCAGGAGTCCTGGCTCCCCTTCTTCTTGTCTTAGTGACCAAGTATCCCTCTTTCCCAATCAACTGCACGGTCAAATGAACCACTGGAGAAAATTACTGCTCTCAGTCCTGGCAGAGCCTTTGCAAAACACATTATTAGATGCAGTCTAGAAGAGGAGCATTACACAGGTTAAGCAAATGCCAGGGCAGGAGACCCAGGTCCCCTCACACGCTGCAGGATTGTCACTCCTTAATTACCTACAGCTGCATGATAACCACACCAGAGAGACAAAGAGCAATAACACGTACCAGGACTCGTTTCCTTCCTTGTGGAAGGTTTAAGGTCAGATTTTCACTCTGCCATCCTAAGAGCTGTTACCTCTAGAAGCACCAGGAAAAATGAAACCCAGATGCTTCTAGTCAGGCTTTAAGAAGACAACCAACTCCTGTAAAAGCAAAGGGCTGTTCTCAGAGCTAGCAGTGCTGTCCCAGCCCCACAAACAGCATCACCTGTGTGCTCAAGCTTTGGCCAACACAGGATTCACAGGGCCTGGAGGCCTTTTCTTTTCCCAGCAGCAAAAACACTATTTTAAACTGACCACACTGGCAACATCTACTTTTCCCTGCACTTCTCCTGAAGTCCAACTATTTCAGTAGCTTCCTAAGGGCGTTTAGAGGTGGCAGAGAGTGAACACAAAGCAGTTTGTCCTTTCCCTGGAGCTGCCCCAAGGAAAGAGCCTTGGATTCAACCACTGCAGCGCTGCCAGGGTGGCACACCTGGGAGGTGCCTTCAGCCCCCTCGGGCCACGCGGGGTTTTATTACTCCTGTCAGTCTATTAGCGGGTGATGGATGGAGGCTGACAGGGAAGGCAAGGCACTCCCTTCGTTAGAGATAATAATATAATTTACAGAGCATCCCCAAGGCGCTGCAGGTCTTTACCAACCCTTTGCTCTATTCTGACGGGTGCTGAGCCCTTCTCAGCAATAGGGGATGGAGGTGCCGAGCATCTGCCACAGCCCAGATTCTGGGCTGATCCTGGTTACAGTGTGCAGGGAGTGCAGGAGGGTTTTGCAGCCAGCAAAGCACCAAATCCTCGTTGCATGGAGGAGCTGCAGAGTCCTGAGCTCGGCCTCCCCTTGCTCCTGCAACCCGGCAAGACAAGAGGCCAGATCCTGTATGTTCTGAGAGCATGCATCCAGGTCAAAACATGCCAGTAAAACCAGTGCCATGAAAAATGTAATGCTGTGCTTGGTGTGGGGTCATTTCTGGTGNCCATGGAGCTGTGGGAACTGCAGCAGCTTTGTCCCTCTGCTTTTCAGACTTGCACTTGGCTGCAGAGTTGGGGAAGACACTGCTGGAGCGAAACAAAGAGCTGGAGGACTCCCTGCAGCAGATGTACACCACCAACGAGGAGCAAGTGCAGGAGATTGAGGTGGGGACACAGTCGGGACAGGGGTGGGGACGGGGGCTGCTTGGCCACCACTGCCACTAAGGGTGAAGGTGGGAAAGGGGCACTTCCACCAGTGCCAGCAGCTCAGATGCCAGCAGAAAGGCAGGGATGTGCCATGGGGCATGGAAGTTGAAGTACCTTCTGTAAGTGCCTGAAGCAGGATGGATTAAAGTCTGTTCAAGCTCATCCCAGCCCTGGGGAGGGTCTCTTTCCCCCACTAACTGGCATTGTCCCTTTTCTCACATCCTCACTCCCTGCCCAGATGTGCACGCCAGATTTTGGCGCCAGATTTTGGCACCAGGCTGCATCTGGGTCACGTTTGTCCTTCCCCTGCACATCCGCCAGCCTTCACACTCATTTCTCTCTGCTCTGCTGCAGCTTTCCCTTGATCCCAGAGACTCAGAATCACGTTTGTTCCCAGCTGGCCTATCAGCACCCCCATAACACAGCCCCCTTTGTTAGAGGCATAAAACAGCTCTTTCTCCAAGAGCTGCAATCTAAACCCCCATTTCTAGCATCCTGTGGGGTCAGGGCAGTATTTCTAAGAGCTCACAGAACTGATCTTAGAGGCTTAAACCTGCTGTGCCTGGGGGTGGTTTTCATCCACTGGAAACGTTCTAGAGATCTGTGAGTTAAAAAAGATTGGACACCTCTGATTTAAAAGGACACAGGGCAGAGGAAGGCTGCAAGTTCACAAGAGCAGCACATGATGCTGCAGGGATCAGACAACTGATGTTTGAGGGAACGAGTGGATGGATTTAGCCATCCCCCCTCCAGCAGCCTGTCAGAAGCACGTCCACCATAGGATTTGGAATCTGGCGCCAGCTGAGAGTGAGCACCCGAGTAGATGCTCCTCTCCCAGTCTACCCAGGATAAGATTTTGCAATGGCAGACTTAGAGGAAAGGGTGTGCAAATCCACAGAAACCGGAGGTCTCCTCATATTTCACGGACTCAGAGTTTTAGCCTGAATTCCCTAGGCAACACAGCTTCTGCAATTGATCTGTCAGGTGATCCAGTAACCAACTGGCCAATTTCAGTCAACTTTTAGTCCCAGGGATATCAACTTTCTTTGGTACTGGGAATAAAAAAGCAGCTGAATAGAGAGACATTGAGATTAGTGCCCTTCATAGAGGGCAGGGGAAGTTCAATCAATTGTAGACACAAAACTATTTACAGTGGGCAGGGGGATGAATATTTCATCTGTGGAAGGGGCTTCAACCAGGCAGAGCCACAGAGCACATTGTCAGAGGAAACAAAGGCTGTAGGAATTTTCTGCTTGTGAAACAACCTGGGTTTTGGACGTGGAGTGCTCATGCTTCACTTTTCCTTGCAGTACCTGACCAAGCAACTGGAGATGCTGCGGCAGATGAACGAACAGCATGCGAAGGTCTACGAGCAGCTGGACCTGACAGCACGGGACCTGGAGCTGGCTAACCAGAAGCTCGTGCTGGAAAGCAAGACATCCCAACAGAAGATCCACTGGTATGGCCTCCCCTGGATCCTCAAGATCCAGGAGCCTTCAGCTCACCTTTCTCCTGCCCCAAGATGCAGTCTCTCCTTGCTATTTAAGCCATTCTCTTGTCGTATCAGCCCAGTTTTGCAGCTATTTGGAACACAAGTGTGTTGCAGTAATGCTGCTTAGCAGGGCTCAGCCACAGCACAGACATCCCTGGGACGAGGGCTGGATAAAGGAGTGTCTGAAACTGCCCAGAGAGAGGCACAGCAGCCTCTCCTCAGATGAGCTTCCTTGAAGAAGAGGCACATAATCCTATCAGGGAGATCCCCAGCACACAGCCCAGCAGAAACATCAGGCACAGATCCAACAACTCATGAAACCCTGGCTAGTCCATGCTGAAACACCAGTTTATCAGTAATATTTCTTTCCTAAAACAAGCCCATGATCAAAGTCATCCCTAGAAACAACAGCCTAAGCCATGTCCTTGCAATGCATCGTTGTTTGCAAATAAATGTGTGGAGAAGGAGTTTCTGAACAGAGTGTTTTACAAACTATCCACAGACAGAACAAAACAAAATCTCTGCCCAGTCTCTGTATTTCTCTACAAGATAAACAAAAGGAACAGATGCTTGTTTTAAGTGCAGAGATATTCCAGGATAGTGCTTATGTCCCAGAGGTGACTCTTTCAGCCAACTGATTTGAGGACAGAAGGACTCAAATCAATCCCCCTGTCCCTTTTTTATAACCAACCCCATTCAAGAGTGACTACACAGAGAAAGACCAAAAAAACCCAAGTGCTGTCATGATCCCAGGGCACATACTAGAAACTGGAAGCACCTCCCCTAGATTGGCTTTCTCTATAGGAAAAAAACATCTTTTAGGAACCTGTAGCACCTGACTCCTCACCTGTGCTCCCTTCTCTCTCTGCAGCTTGACAGAAACGATTGAGGGGCTGCAGAACCAGGTGGAGGAGCTGCAAAAGCAGGTGGAGGAAATGCGGAGCTTGGAGCAGCTCCGCATCCGGCGGGAGAAGAGGGAGCGGCGTCGAACCATCCACACCTTCCCCTGTCTTAAGGAGCTGTGCTCCAGCCCCAGGTACGGAGCCTTGGCTTTAGCCACCCCTCCAAAATGATCCCCACAAACAGGGGAGGCGGTGGGTGAGCCCTCTAGGGATGCACAGAAACCCCTCGGACATCGAGGTTGGGCATCAAAGCCTGAAACTCGTGGCTGGAGCTGAAGGGGGGATGTTCCTCTCACCTGCCTAAGGTGGTGTTGGCAAAGCAGAGCCTTCATGATCCCAGCACAGTGATACTTCCCTTCCCAAACCAGCATAGCCCATTTTCCCTTTCCAGCTGCTTTCCAGCACGGCACCAGCACCTCTGGCTTACCAAAGCCAGTTGAGATGGTGCATTTTGTGCTGCGTGACTCCAGAACTCCCCAGGAACACCAGTCGCACAGCCCGATACACCACGTGCTGCCAAGTGCTGTACAAACACCTCCAGCACTACTGCGGCCTTAATCCTCCTCAAAACCTGGCCACTGTGTTAATTCACTGACCTCATGAGGGCACTTCTTGCTCAGCTTTGTCCACAAAAGAGGGTTCTTTAAATAGATAGGCAATCAATAAACTTTGTTACTGAAAGCATCCTCTGCCAGAGGATATGAACCAAAGACATTCTCACTGCAGCAGCAATGGGAATGTTAATCAGGCCAAAACCTGACCCCCAGCAAAATCCACTTAATGTCTCTGTGGTTCTTTTCCCCCCAGCCCCCAATCCCACTCTCCCCCCTTACTCCAGGACCTCGGGTCCCCTTGCAGCTCCATAGTTGGCTCTGAAGGTCAGGCTGCCCTTCAGCACCTTGAAATCTGTTCAATACCACCTACCACTGCCGTGCCTCCCAGGGGAAGCCATGGAGCTTCCACTGTTCCAATCTGTTCTAAACAAACAGGATGCCATGGGTGCTTCACTGAGGAGGAAAACCCAAATTCCCGAAGGGAAGGGGGAAGTGCTTGTTGTCACTTCCCAGGCAATGAAGAAGGGGCACCTCTATCAAAAATCTGTCTGCCTTGCCGTGTAAATCTTCCCTCACTCCCTCCAGAGCAGCTCCCAGACACAGGGCTGCACAGGCAGAAGCACATGTGCTTCAGGGTTTTGGCTGGGTGGGTCTGGGGTTGTTGCCATATGCGGTGGGTAGTTAGTGAACTCCATGGGGCAGAGAGCAGCTGATGGACTCCACCAGGAAAAACCCAAAGCCACCTACTTTCAGCTCAGACTGGTAGCACTTGAACACTCATTCTTGCTTCACTGCAGTGCTGGTGGCTTGTCTGTTAATCAGATGTGTCTTTTACCTTTTAGGGTCTCATTTCCCTCCTGTCTTTTATTACTGCTGCCCAATAAAACTGCAAGTTCTGTGGGACAGAGGTTTGTCTCTGTGTCCAGAAGACCCCCAGCCACACCTTGTGGTCTCCTGGCATATGGAGAAGGCACATCTCACTCCATGAGCTCATGTCCTTTTTGGACATCAGTGGAGTTACTTACATAACAATAAAACACAAATCCCTCACGGGAGTATCGCCTGGTCAGACTCGCTCAAGCATCCTTCTCCTCTTTCAGGTATGAGGATGCGTTCCAGGTCCACAGCTCTTCCGCAGAATTCAATCAGAAGCCGCTGGAGAGGGAGAACGAGCGTCTCCAAGCCATGGTGAACTCGCTGAGATGCCAGGTGAACCAGGAGAAGCAGCGGAAGGAGAGGGTGGAGCGCGAGTACACCTCGGTTATCCAGGAGTACTCGGACCTGGAGCAGCGGGTGTGCGAGATGGAGAACTGCAAACTGCGCATCAAGGAGCTGGAGGCAGAGCTCCTGGAGCTGCAGCAGATGAAACAAGTCAAGAAGTACCTGCTCAGCAGAGAGGACAACCTGTCCGAAGCCCTCCTCGAGCCGCTGAACAACGCCCCAGAAGCAGATTACATCGACCTGTCTGAAGAGGAGGGAGGGAAAAGCCACGGGACATCCATGACCCCTTCCCCAAACCACCCCGTGCGGAAAAGCTGCAGCGACACGGCCCTGAACGCCATCGTGACCAAGGACGCCGTGAGCCGGCACGAGGGCAATTACACCCTGCACGCCAACAACGTGCGCAAGCGGGGCATGTCCATCCTGCGTGAGGTGGACGAGCAGTACCATGCCCTGCTGGAGAAGTACGAGGAGCTCCTCAGCAAGTGCCGGCAGCACAAGGACAGCGTGCGCCACACGGGGGTCCAGACTTCCCGGCCCATCTCCCGCGACAGCTCCTTCAGGGACTTCCGAGGAGAGGGGCACGAGCTGGAAGAGCGGAAAACCATGGAGAAGACCATCAGCAAACACGTGGACGCCGTGGACAAGCGGCTGGAGCAGAGCCAGCCCGAGTACAAGGCTCTTTTTAAGGAGATCTTCTCCCGCATCCAGAAAACAAAAGCAGACATCAACGCCACAAAGGTGAAAAACAAGAGCAGCAAATGAGTCCTGGCTCTCCACAGCTCCCACGTGTAATTGCAATGGCCATGTCTTCCCTTGAGCCCCAGGAAACGCCATGTGGCCCCTCTGCTTTGAAGGTTCGAGAGGTCTGCAAGGGAGAGAATGTCACAGGGACCCAACTCATTTTTTTAAGCTTGGACTCTGGACAACCTGTTGGGACAATTGTACATTGTAGTTAGAGGATTTCAGAAACCACATGACAGATCTCTGCATGAGTTACTGCCGCTGCCAGACATCAGAACAGCAATGTCAACCCCACCATGAAAAAAAAGAAACCAATCTCCCCCTTCACCCTTTTTCAGCTTGTCCTACAGCCCAATTATCTGCAAGCAAAAGCCTGGATGTCCTCCAGTGTCCTGCCACAGCTGGAGTACAGCATCTCAAAGTAAAACAAAAAGCCATCAGAACTTCAGGGGCTGCCCCAGCACAGCAGCCCAGTCCTCCAGTTTGGTTTTATGGCTAAGAACCTACGCTTGAACCCAAGAGACTTGTATCTCTGCCTTCCCCAAAGGGCAGTATGGTCTTGCTATTTAAGCCATTCTCTAATCAGTCAGGTTTTTCAGATCTTTACAATGCAAGCTCATTGCAACTGGAAAAACTTGAAGAGAAACATAAAACTGATTGTTCCATCTCCATCAGCGTCGCTCAGTGTTTCAGTCCACACTCTCCAGACCTTGCAGGCATATGGGATTTACTCGCTTTAAGTCTGCCCTGGTATTTCAACCCAGGTGAAGCACCGTGCCTGGTAGGAACTCAGTGCCCAGGGCTTTCCCATAGTGAGACAAGAAGTGCTATTACAATATCAGAGACACGCTTTCATCTCACGGTCTGGGTACCAGCTCTCTGTGCTGTGCTCTTCAAGAGGTTGTCATTGTCCCATCATAGCAAATTCCTTAAAAACAGCTTGCATGGGCTTACAAAACTGACTCCCATGGACTCGCACACAAGCCAGGGGATGCAGCATCTCCCGGGTCAGGAGTCTGGCCCCGGCAGTAGCACGAATCACACATCACCCCTCACTCCTGCTCCAAACATCTCCCCAGCCACGAGGACAGATTTCAGCTTCCTGCTGAAAATAATCTTTCTTGGCTGAGACACTGTCACCTCTCATGTTCCAGTTCCCTTTCCAGCACTGAAATCTCCTCACTTTTGCTTCCACAGACATGCAAACATGCAGCCAAAAGGCCAGTGCAGTCTCAGGAATCACCAGTGTCCAATTTCCATGAACTAGATGATGACCTTGTATGGTCAGACATGTTTTAGGCAGAGAAGCAGCATCTCATTACAGCTTAGGCAACACCCTGAGCATTGAGCCACAAAACCCAGCAGTTCAGTGTAAGCAACCTACTCTGTACCCGCCTGGAGCAACTGTCAGCTACATCTGGATTCTCTTTTCACCAGCTTACATCCCAAAATCTTGGGTCAACGGCTGGGACTTTTGCAACATTGAGATAAATAAATGAGAATGTGGCTTTGGAAGGGGAAGACTGTTCAAATGGAATTATCCCCCAAGTCCAGGGCTTTGATGCTACCAGGAGCAACCTTTCTTTCACTCCCTATGGAATTAATGCAGAAAACCCCCCAAAAACACCCTGTTTTAAGCTGAGTACCACAGAGGTAAGTTGGCAGGAGTGTGATGCACAAATCACCCCTGCTCCAGAGGTCTTCTCCTGAAAACCACCAACTGCTCCACTCTTCCACGCTCTGCATTTCCAGGTGCCCCACGGCCCCAGACACATCAGGAGCTGCACACACGGCTGTGGCTACCAGCTCTGTAACAGTATGGAGAACCTTCATGCCTTATTTATTTATAATGGAAAGCAGTTGTCTAATAAAATAAAATAAATAAAAATGAACAACAACAGCAGGAGAAGCGTTGTTGATTTCCTGGGAGCGTTCTCCACCCATTGACTTGGCACTTGTAGCAGTGTTGGTTTAAGCCAGGCAGTGTGTGCCCCACAGTCAGCCGATGCTGCAAAGGTGTGGGAAGGGAATCACCCTCACTTTCTGTTTCAAACAATCCCACGTGGATCAGCATCACAGTTAAGTGCACAACACATTAAATATATTTTTAAATGCTCTATTCTCCTCTTGAATACAAAGAAGCACCGATTTTCTCACAGCTCTTACAGCTCTTTTTACTTTTAAGAACAGCACAAGAGTTAATTCTTTGATTTTCATGTACAATTTGGGTCAAGAAAGTGCTTCAGGCACCCCTGCAGAAAGGAAAGAGAATATGCTGAACTATTCTGCTGCATTATTTATATAACACACATTTTTGTGCGCTTGGACTGCCAACACTGCCACGCGATAAAACCCCTCTTTTGTCAGCTCGGAAGTCTCTGTAAAACCACACAATTTCTAAGCTCTCAATTCAAATCCTGTTTTTCTTTCAGCCTTTTTTGCAAACCACAAATCCAAAAATGATTGATATAAGTAACATGATATTAGTACTTGGCTTGACAAAGGCACAGCTGCCGTGTATCAGCGGCATGTTCAGCAAAGTGCTGAGGGCAATTTTTTTTCTGCATCCAAAAATATTAGTGGCCATATATACACATCGTGATTGACTGTGTGAGTCAGAGTCACTTGATTCCTGCCTTAGGTGAGGCTTTCAGTGATCAAAGGAGGAGAAAATAAGCATCTTCTGGCCTTTTGTGCCACCTTTGATCTAAACTTTTCCAATTGCTTTTGGAACACCAAGGAAAGCTACACAACTCCACTAAGAGGGAACAAGATAGTGCTGAGCAACCACGCTGCCAGAGAAACTGGTGTAACAGAGAGCAGCAGCTACTTAACAGCACACCCCCATGGTTCAGGACAAAAAGGAAAATTGCTGCATGCAATTAAAATGGATGAGGAAAAGTATGATGTCCCAGGAAATAATTCTTAATTTCAGAATTTGGCAAAATCGGTGACACTATTCAGCCCACAGCATTAAGATCAACAAGGGCACAGCTTGTCAACAATCTGGTTTCATGCTGAATTTGAAAGCTGGCATTTAGACACGTGCAGTTCCACCAGTCACTGGAATAACCCTTCAGAAGGGCACCTGTTGTTATAAACAGGGAGGGGCCACTTGAAGCACAAATTCAAGGGATTTACAGAGCTCAAGCCCCCACAGGAAGGATTCAGTACCTTCCCTCTCTTACAGCAGCTGAGACCTTCGAGGAAAGGTCCCTCGAAGCCCTGTTTGCTCCTACATTAACAGCCTGTGCCCTCACTCACACAAGGAATGACCGGATCCTCGGACACCTCAGCCATTCCCTTGGGTTTCTGGGATGGCTCTTGACAGCTGTTGCTCACCAGTGACCACCAAACAGGCTGAGGTGGCTTCCTCAGCCAGGACCAGTGACAAAGCAGTTCATTTCCCCAGGTGGAATGCCAAAGGTTTGGCTCTGCGTGGCTCACACCAAAGTCAGACCTTGCCATCCCAAGCCCTGCCTGACAAGGAGAGCAGTTTCCAACCATCCAAGCAGAGATCACCCAGCTTTTTACCAAGGCTCTGTGGACCAACATAGGGTGGGAATGAAGCAAAACCAGAAAAATGTCCTTTTAGACTGGTCTGGCTTCACCTGTGTGACCTTCCAGCTCCTTTCCCAGCCCCTCTGTGGCACTGTCCTTGGAGGGTGTTCCTGCACAACAACCACCAGACACGTTTGACAACAGCTGGTAAATGAGTCATCCCGCTTTGAGTATTTTACCCATCCCTCTGGCTACAAATCACAAATATTTACCTGTTCCCTGTTAGAAATTAAGGTCACCAGATGGCACGGCTTGCCTCTGACAGCTCTGTGTTTTTTCCTTAGAGCATTTTGTTTTCAGCTGAGTTTGTACAAGGGCAGTGAAGCAGAACCCCAGGACTCAGAGGTTCAATTAAAACAAAGTGAGGAGCCCTCTGTGGCCCTGAGCTGCTCAGCTGCAGCCAGGGCAGACCCAAACCATCCATGTTCAGGACTTGCTCCCTCCCGAGGACTGAGTTCCCTGACTTTAAATTGGTTACCTGGGTGGGACTCAGCTCAGATCCTCGGTCACACAGTCTCTATATCGGCTTCTGAACACCCATTTTGGCTTCATCCACAGCTTTAAACAGGAGATTGTCAGCTCCTGTCAAAACACCAGAAAAATGACAGCCCATCCCTGCCTGTGCATTTTCCTGCTGCCAGGAATAGCAATCCCTGCCCCTCTGGAACGCACACCCTTCTTGTCAAGCCAACCTGACAGCTCCAACAGGAGTAAAAGCTGAAGGATTTCCGCAACTGCCTCACTCCCCTGCATCCCACATCCACCTTGACATTTTGTGCTGCTATATCAGCATTCGAGGAAATAATTCTGTATATATGTGTGTGTGTGTGTTTGTATGTAACTCTTTAGTGCTCTAGAGAGGATAAAAATGTGAAAACTGAAGCACCCCAGGTGCAAAAACTAAACAATATATAAAAAAGGCTGGAGGTATTTTCATTTTCAGCACTGGCCACCACGAAGGTCTGGGGTGCACAGACACCATAACCACTCCTGACCCGTCTCATGCCCCCGCGGTGCCCCACAAGCCCCACGTGCCCCCAAGACGTCCCACATCCCCCATCTCTTGGCACCCCACAGACCCCATATACCCCCCATATACCTCCCATTAGTGCTGCAGACCCCTCCCCGGCCTACAGGCCGCCAGCCCGGAGACCACGGACATCACAGACTCAAGATCCATCCCCAGAGCCCCAAAAGAGCCCCTTTATCCCCCTAAACCGCCCCCTTTCTCCCTCCGCCCCGCCCCGGAACGCGGCGCGCGGCCCTCGTTTCCGCGGGGACGCCTGGCGGGGGCGCACTGCAAGGGCCAACATGGCGGCGCACACGCTACGGGGCCTGTGCCGGCAGTGGCCGGGGCTGGCGCTTCTGTGCGCCCGGTTCTCGCACCGAGCC
>VZRS01006965.1:0-15864 GCA_013398055.1 Ifrita kowaldi
TAGCTCCTGGTGACACATTTTGCAGGCAGCAGGTGGTTGCTGACCACAGGATTTCATTTTTCTGTGTTGTGTTGGCACTAGTTGCTCACAAGCTTGGATGTCTGCTCAGTTATCTCCTTTCTGGAAGTTCCTTTCCTTCAACATTATTATTTTTTGCTTGATGTTAATACTTTGACCCCTTTGCCTGTTCAAATGGCAGAGCACTGTTCATGTCAGTGCACCCATGGAAGTGACATGGCTGCTGGGTTTCCTCAGCTCTCTGTGCCTGGGCAGAAGCTGCAGTTCTGTGGGGTCTAAGCCTTGGCTGTGAACGATCCCAGTTCAGAAGCACAAGCTTTTATTTCACTGTTCTTAAGTGATGGTATAAACAGGAGACTTAGGTGATACCTCCCTGGAGCTGATTACATTTTCTTAAATTACCTGTCTGGGTCCTTTCTGGAAGTGACAGCACTTTACTTGCCAGGAGGATGAGCTGGAGCCAGACTGGATGTGTATTCTGCTGTGAGGACAGCAGCTTGTGTACAGGGTTAGTGTTTCTCTTCAGAACTGCTGCATTACTTGTCATCTGAGAGCATTCAAGCTCCCCACAGTAATTTGCCTTAAATGAAAGCTGCACTGCAGAGCCACATGCAATTGAGGAACCATCAGTGAAATTAAATGTCTTTTGCTAATTGGTTTCAAACTAGAAATGAGACGCCTGTACTTCAGCCACTGTCAGCTGTCACGTGTTTTGTAAGCATACCTGGTACTGTGCCTTTCATTGCCCCAAAGAGGCAAATCCCTTAGGAAAGAAGGGGGTGGAGACAGGTTTCAAGGAGCAGTTCTGGGTTGGATTTGCTATTTCATTCTTAAAACACAGTAGCAGGTTTGGAGCTGAAGATGAGATGGGCAAGAAAGGTGAGCAATGGAAGGTTGCTTCAGGATGTTCAGCCTGCTGGAGTTGTGGATACAGTGGGCTTTTGAGTCAAGTCTTCCACTTTACCTGCACTTTGGTGAATTTTCAGGCCGAATTGCTGTGAAGGAAATGTGTGCATGGGTTTTATCCTTGTACATCCAAGGTTTATTTAAAAAATGGTTGTTGCCCTGCATAAGCAATGCAGAAGTATAAAAGGTTCTTCTCCCTTGTGTGGCTGCCAAGACTGGGATGCTTTGGGAACTGTTTTCCTTTTTTTTTTGCTGCTGCTGCTGCTGCCCTGCACCCCAAAGCAGTGTCTCTCCTCTCAGCCACCCTGTTGCTCTGCAGATGCTGCTTCCTGCACGTAGCCAGCTGTGTTGCTCACTCAAGGGAGAGAAATAAGCGTTTAACTCCTGTCAGCCCCATGGTGGGGGCAGCATGTCTCTGCCTCCTCGGGCACTAATGGGATTCATTTATGATTGGTTATGTGATGTGTGCCAAAATATCACCGAAAGCTGGAGAGGGGTAGTGGCTGCCTGTGGGTGGGTTTGGCCTTTCCTAGTGCTCTGTATGGAGAAAGGAGACCAGCCCAGGTCTCTGAGGCCTCATGGGATCCTGAGTGCTGAGTAGATGTTTGAGCTGGGTCTGAGTGATCCCCACAGTGATGTTTCTGATAATCCTACTCCACAGAGACAGCTGTAAGAACAGGGCATGTCTGCAAAGGAGGTGTCTGCCCTGCCCTGCTAGGCTGGGCAAAGGGGATTTGGAGCCCACTGTCAAAGCCTGCTTGAGGCAGCTGCTGTGCAGGACCCACTTGCAGTGGAAACATTGGTTCTGTCCTTCAATGCTGTCTGCGTTCACTGGCTGCCTGTAGGGCTGAGCAGGCTCCTGCAGGGACTGTTCCCTGTGGTGAGCAGAGCTGGGCACTGCTGGCCACACTGCTGGCCTTGGCACGGACAGAGGTCAGAGGGGCTGGGTTTCACAGGCAGCTCTTGTAGGGAAATCTGTTGAATGCTGTTTGCCCAACAGTGTTTGGCCATCTCATGGCCCAGTGCTGAAGGCCATGAGCCAGAGAAGCAGTAGCATTGTGGGTCTGAGAAGACAGACATTGGTGACCTCCCTTCTATCCCCTTCCCACTTACAGGCAGCAAGAGGCAGAGAGCCAGGGAATAGGGAAAATGAGGTCTAGTCTTGTACTGCCACTGCCTTTCCTGCCCTCCTCCTTCCCCAGGTGCATTGATGTTGCCAGGTGAAGTTGAACAGGGCAGTGAATGCGAGAAAGACATGTTTTACACATTTCTTGCAGTGTTTGTTACCTAGCAAGCCATTTAAACAGACTTCTGGAGGGACTCAGCTGTCCTCTGCTGGCCCTGCGTCCTGCATCAGTTGTGCACAAGTCAGGAAATCCATTCCTGCTATGGCTCTGTAGCTTGTGGCTGTGTCTTTTTTGCTCCCTGCTCACTTGTCTGCTTCAGTGGGTTGCTCCAAAGCGTTAGGATCATCCCAGCTCACGAGAATACAATGCAGTTGTGTCCTGGAGGCTGTTAAAGCTGTGTGTGTCTAAGTGACACTTGTACGTTGTCAAATGATTTCTGAGAGCGGTATTGGGGCTGGAGGCGGGGGCTCTTTGGAGATGGCCCTAAGTAAGGCAGGAACCTGAGGATCTCAGCATGGGCCTGGAGGGGATCCAGGGCCAGAGCTGCGTTTCTGGAATGTGAATTTCAATCCCTTGCTCTGAGATTTTTCCTGAAGCTGCCAAGTGGTGTCTGTGATGGACAGCGGGCTCCAGTGCTGATGCAATTGGTGATTTGTCTGAGCTGTGAGATGATCCTTGTTTGTAAGAAAGGGCAGAGAGGTCTGGTCCCACTGCTGCCCTGCGAGTGTCCTTCCTTGCCCTGCCCTGGCATCTTGCCTTGCTTTCCCTGGAAGAGAGAACAGCTCAACAAGGTTGGGCTGACACCACAGTCAGTGACAGATACAGAGCAGAAGGCAAATTTGGGGCCAGCTGTGACCTGGTGTGGGAGCAGCAGGATGAGGAGTATTCCTGTGATGGTGCTGGTGGCACAGGGCAGGTTAAAGTGCCCCCTGGAGCTCTGTCAGTTCCACATGAGCAGCCACAGAAGGACACAGGAGAAGAGAGTGGTGGCAATGAGCACTTCCCCACAATGCTTGAGTTGTGCTCTCCTTGGCCCCACAAGCATTCCTGTGTTCTTGAGTTGCGTTAGCCATTATCCTGGGATAGAGGGGAGCCTCTGTGGCTCTAAGGCTGGC
Organism: Ifrita kowaldi; assembly: GCA_013398055.1. Lineage (NCBI taxonomy): Eukaryota > Metazoa > Chordata > Aves > Passeriformes > Cinclosomatidae > Ifrita > Ifrita kowaldi. The sequence goes on from VZRS01006965.1 coordinate 3,167, forward strand.
TCTCCTCTTTGTGCTTCCCAACCCCAGGCTCCTTTAGATTGTTATTTTTCTTCCCCTGCCACACCCTGAACACCTGGACACCTTCCCATGTGTTCCCAGCCCACCTGCTGTGAATGCTCTTGTCAGTGCTGGCATGCAAAGTCATCACAGGGACTTGACAACAGAAAGTCACAATTGTCTGTGCCTCCTCCAGAGCTTTTGCTCTGTCCTCCTTCAACAGACAGCCTGCCGATCTCCTGCTGGAAAGTTGTGACAAGTCTGAATGATCCCAGTAGCATTTCACAGGAGCTCTTGCATCCTTCCTAGATTTCCTGGCAGGTCTGAGACCAGGAGAGCCCTTGGGAATGGTACCATTCATAGGGAATCTGGAATGGGGTCAATGATTGGAGGCAGGTGGGGTGCAGGAAATGAAACTAATCCAAATCTGGAGTATTTATTTTTTCTCTCTTTTTTTTTTTCCTCCCTACCCAAATCTGTTTCAGCAACTGTACCAGATCCTGACAGACTTTGATATTCGGTTTTATATGTATGAGCTGCTTAAGGTGAGTGGCATTGCACATGACAGTCTGGATGGGGAGACCAGGAATGAGAGTGGCAGTAGTGGGGCTCATGGGGCACTGGTGCTAAGAGTTACTTACTTTTGTGTTTAGTGCAGAATCCAAGATCAGGTTACCTGGCTTGTTGCTGTGAGGTATTGCAGCCAAACTGGGGGCCTTTGGTCACCTCCAAAGAGTCCGTGATTCTCTGGGGTCTGAAGTGTTTGTGATTGTTACTCACCAGGTAGAGCTGTCCTTGGTCTCCCTATGTCTCTTGCACCATTGGGCTGCTGTGAGGAAAATCAACTCCCAGAAAAACCGCCAGGCCCAGGACAAGGTCCTTGAGGCAGGGCTGGGGAACTATGATGCTAGGGAGAGTGGAAGGCCTTGGCACTTCTGGGCTGGCACTTTGCAGTTCCCATGCTTCTGGAAATGAGTGGGACAGGCTAGGAAAGCCCTCTGTGCTCTGGGACATGATGACTGCAGGAGACTTCCTGAAACAGATCTAGTGGGCTCAAGGGAGGCTTTCTTCCCTGCACTCCCAAGCTTGCCCACCTGTCTGCAAGGGAAGGACCTTCCTGCTCGATGTTGGAGTGAGCCTGAGGCAGCCTGGGATTAGGATGGGAGGGGTGATGAAGTGTAGATGATCCTTGAGCCTGGGCAACACAAGGCACTAGAAGAGCTTCATCCCTGGAAGCAGTTTATGTAACCTGTTACAAATCTCCTGGACTGGAGATCCAGGACCAGCATTTCCTGTGAGTCCTGTGGGCTGTGAGGCCACGTGTCACTGCAGGGATGTTCTCTAAGGCCTTGCTGTGATGGAAGCTGTTGCCTCCTTGCTTCCCACTGTGGCACGGGCCCAAGGACAGTGTTGCTTTCCTGGCACTGATGTCTTGGATATTGAATGACTACAGGCTGTACCCTCTTCCCATGCTGCTGGAGATCTCATAGCATCTGATAGATGTTGATGGATGGATCTCCCTCCCCTTGGAGATGAGAACACAACGTTCTCACCCCCTTGCTCAAGGCAACAGCTGCGTTGGGGGGGGGCAAGTGGTGCAAGGTCATGGAGTTGGGGAGCTTGTGTGTGCTCCTGCCTACAAGCTTGAAGCAGCTTTCCTCTCCCTCGTGTGCTATCACCTGCCTTTTTTGAGTGCAATTTGGCTTAAATCAGCAGGGCAGAGATGACTTTCTAGCTTGAGTGTGTTTTGGAACACAAGTGGAAAGTCGCATTGGAAGGCCATAAAACTGCATGCACGTAGGAATCATTCCCTTTCTAGGGGAGAGAGCGTGACCAAGGAAGCACAGGGCTACCCAGGTTGGAGCACTGGGCTTGTCACCAGGTGGGACACCTCTCTGCATCGTGTTGTTCAACAACAGTGTAGGGAACACAGTTCCAGGACCTGTGAGTGCAGCAGGGGACAAGGTCCATACAGTCTTGTTGCCAGCTTGTCACTTCATTGCGTGCAGCGTAAGAGCTGAAACTGCCAGTTTCATGTGCCAGGGTTATGGCACTTCTTGTGAACTCTTGCTTCTGGCTGAGAACTGTCTGTTATATTGGTAATGCTGTGCCTGTGGTTACAGCCATGTCTAATGTGTGTGTGTGTGTGTCTGCCAGGCCCTGGATTACTGTCACAGCATGGGAATCATGCACAGGGATGTCAAACCCCACAACGTCATGATAGACCACCAACAGAAAAAGGTACTGTGACACTAGGGCTTACAAGCAGGGTTTTTCCAGGGAAACTTGAAATTCTGCTGCCTTTGTACCCATAGCCCTGGAAGCTGCACATACCCCTCTAACCTTTCTTTACTGGCTCCCCTCCACTTGTGCCAGCACCAGGAGATGGTCGAAGTCCCACAGGGGAGCATAGCAGTGGGAGTCCATGGCTTCCTCACTGCTGGGGTGTGCTGGTTAGACCACAGGAAATGTTTGTTCCCAGCTCACTGCTATGGAAATGGGCAGCTCAGGGACCTACCCCACCCCATCATGGTACTTGTATCCTATCAGCTGCTGGGTGTGCCTGCCCCAGGAACCTGGAATTTGTGGCAGGGAAGTAGTTGCTGGTCCACAGGTTCCTCTCTGTCAATCAGCAGTGGCTGTACAGGCAAGGCAAAGTGTGTAAGGAAGGGAATCTCATGCTGGTGTCCTTCCCTAGTAAGCAGGTTGTCCATCCCTGCACCTGTGGAGATGGTTTGCCTTGCAGGATGTGCTGAGCCCCTCCTACCCCATTTTCTGCTCTCAGTCCCCAGGTAAAATCAACACTGCCTTCAGCCCAGCCCTTCTAAACAGTGGGATAAGACTTTTGCCTATTCCCTAGTACTCAAGGACCTGGTGGTGCTGGTAAGGAGCCAGCAGTAAGTCTGCTTGGACTCAGAAGGCAGAGGAGCTCTCTAAGCTGGGCTTTGGCCCACCAGCTGGTGTTAGGGGAAAGGGAAGAACCTGATCAGAGAACTGCTGAGAGCATCTCCTGTCCACAGAGGGCCTCCCTCCACCCTAGGCTCCACGCTTGCATCAAGGGATTGAGGTTTGGCCAATGTGGCTTCACCTACCTGGCTGATGACTCTGTGTCTCTATTGCATGTTCAGCTGCGGCTCATAGACTGGGGTCTGGCCGAATTCTACCATCCAGCTCAGGAATACAATGTCCGTGTGGCCTCTAGGTACTTCAAAGGACCAGAGCTCCTTGTGGACTACCAAGTAAGAGTCTGTCTCCTCCTTGCTGTCCAGTGATAACACTTTGTGGCTGCACTTTAGCCACCTTTGGGTTGTCTGGTTTTGCCTGTCAGGGCATTGCCTGGGTTGGAGAGAGGCTGGCTGTGAAGTGCAAAGGCTGAGGCTGCCTGTGCTGGTGGGGAACCAGGCTGTGGTGAGTGTGTCTTTTCTGACAGCTTCTCCTTTTCTCCCTCAGATGTATGACTACAGCTTAGACATGTGGAGTTTAGGCTGTATGCTGGCAAGCATGATCTTCCGAAAGGAGCCCTTCTTCCACGGCCAGGACAATTATGACCAAGTAAAGACATTGCTACCTGGCTTATTTTGTGAAAAGTTTGTCCCCAGTCCATCTCTGTGTGTACAGTGGGGAGGCTCTGGGGATGGGACTGCCAGGCTGGGAGGTTGCTGCTACATGCTTGGTTAAGCCATGTGTGATTTTGCTGCCTTGTGTAGGAAACTTGTTTTCTGCACATGTTGCAAAAGGGAGTTACTCCTTCTGTCTGGGATGTTTCCAGAAGGAGGGCTCTTAGATTTGGGCAGCTCTGTCACTGCAAAAGAGTGGTAGGCTGTCCTTCTGCTCTCTGAACATGCCTTTTGTTCCAGCTGGTTCGCATTGCAAAGGTCCTGGGCACAGATGAGCTGTATGGGTATCTCAAGAAGTACCACATAGAACTGGACCCGCACTTCAACGACATCCTGGGCCAGTAAGTGGAGAAGTGAAATGCTGCCTTTTTTTCCTTGTAAGCACAGAGAGGGAGATAAAGTGATATCTACAGCCTTGAGGCACTCTCAGCAAAGGCCTGCTTGATCTTCTGGATAACAGTGCTGCTTGCAGGCTTCACATCTAGCTGCTCATGTCATCTCGGGAAGTCACTGGAATGCAGGCTCTTTCCTTTTGTCTCTCCCATGATCCATGAGCCATCCCCTATTTCTTCTTTCTCCTGCTTGTTCACATTCTTAAAGTGGAGGTGTAGACACTGCAGTTAAGTGTGGGCTGAGTGCTCAGAGTTTTCCAGTTGAGATTTCTGAAAAGGACAAGAGGAATGGATGGAATAGTGAGGACAGCTTCTGTGAGGCTGGCTGGCAAGCCAGAGCAGTTCTGGTCCCAAGGGTGTCACCCTGCCTGCCACATGCTGTTGTCTAGTCCCTGTAGCAGAAGGGAATGTGCAATATTGTGCCTTTCCTGGCACAGGAGATCCATACCATTGTGTACATAAAGAAGAGGATTTTCCAACTTTGGCAGGTGTTTGCTGAGCAGTAGCTTGTGCAAGGAAGAGCTGTGGGCTGTTTATCACAGCCACCTATGCTCAGAAGTGGCTGGCAGCAGGTGATTCCCATGGGACATCGGGGACTGCTGTGCAGTGACAGCTGGTCCCTTTGCAGGCATTCCCGGAAGCGCTGGGAGAACTTCATCCACAGTGAGAACAGACACCTGGTCAGTCCTGAAGTCCTTGACCTCCTGGACAAGCTGCTGCGATATGACCATCAACAGAGGCTGACTGCCAAGGAGGCGATGGATCACCCTTATTTCTGTGAGTCTGTGGTGTAGCTGGGGCCAGCAGAGATAGAGTTGTGGGTTGTGGGGGCAAATTTTGGCTCCCCGGTCTGCAAAAGCCTTAGCAGCTCTGTGGGTTTTCAGGGCAGTTTCTCTGGAAGGATTTTCTGGGTGGAGCTTCCGCTTTATTAAATACTGTTTCCTCTTCCTGCCTGGTCTGTCTCCTGCAGATCCAGTGGTCAAGGAGCAGTCCCAGCCCAGCTCAGAAAACGCTGTGCTCTCCAGTGGCATGACAACAGCACGATGAGGACTGGAAAACGACGGGTAATTCAAGATGTTTACAAATAAAAGCAAAACCTTCGGTCACACAGTGAAGGGAAAAGAACCAAGGACCCCCCCCTCCTTCCCCTCCCCTTTATACTCGGCAGAAATCTAACCTTGGGGGGGGTCTTAAACCTCAGTTCCTCTCTGGTGGTTGTGGTTAATGTAACTCTAACCCTGTGGTACCAAAGCCCTGGGCAAATGGTCTTGCAAGAGCTAAATATGTAGTGATATCCCCAGGGCTCCACACAACTGATTCTGGTTCACATCTCTATGGATCCTTCTCTTCCTTCTCAGTCCAGCCTTCCCCACCACACTGGTGGGGACAAATTGGTCGTTCCACCATCAGCCCTTAGCATGCCTCTTTCTAAACTTGCCTTTCTGACTTGTAGACTCTGAATGAACCAAATTCAGGCTGGGGGTCAGCAGGTGCAACTCTGTTTTGAGGTCCAAGTCTCTACTGCTCACTCTGGGCTTGAATTTGGCCCTTGAATTCCAGTTTCAATTGTGAATGCCGGGGTGGTTGGGAGGGAGGGAGGGGGAGTTTGACAAAAAACAACCCACAAACCCAGCAGCATCTCGGGATTGGTTTGGAGCATTAAAACGAAGGCACTGATCCGAGTTGCTGGGGAGAGGAGATCCCCCCCTCCAGTGTGTTTGACAAAGGCTCGCTCTGAGAAGAAACTCAATAGACCTGCTTTGGAAACTTGTGAATGTGAGGGCTGCTCTTGTGGCAGGAGAGGGGAGGGACTATCCAGACTTTCCCACCGAGCTCAGGAAAGTCAGTGTTGCAAGATTTCTTGTGATAGGTGTGCAACCACGTACCTCATGACGTGGCTCCCATGAGAATTCGTGCCAGACGCAGACTTGTGCCAGAGCACAGCTCTGGAGCGGTTCAATCCAGCACCGCAGGATGGAGGAGTGGAGAGGAGGCCGAGGAGGAGAGCACAGGGAGGGGGGAGGATCAACGAACAGCGGCGTCGGGGCGGGGGCTGTGCAGCTACTGATCCAGGCCTTGGGATCCCACGCAGTGTTTTAACAAAGTCAGCCATTTGTTGAATTCTGGGGTGCCGATCCTGTTGGGGGGTGGGGGGTTCGTCTTGTGGGTTCTTTCATCAGATCCCTCGATGGCTTTATAGCCCCACAATTCACAGTTGCCTCCTCTACTTGTTCTGTGTGTAACTTCATCAAGTGGTTCTGGTGACACTCAAACCTAGACGCTGGAGATAGTGTTTTCCCACCAGCACCTAAACACAGAATTTCCTTCTGCGGCATTGTTGAAATAGTTAATTTTTTATAAGGTTGCAATGTTTCTATTTGAAACATCTGTTTACATTCCATATTCCAATAAAGTTCTATTGGCATCGACAGCAGGTCAATCCATTTGTATAATTCACTGAAACCAATAAATATCTATACGTCTGAACGTCTGCCGTCTCAAATCTATGGGATAGCCAGAAGGCCTGAGAGCTGGAGGCCTTGTCTCCTCCAGAAGGGCAGGTTGGCTCTTCCAGCCCCTCTTGTCTGTGCTTTTTTGGGACCTCTCATTCAGTCTTTGGTTGCAGTTCTTCCTGCTGTCAGCCCTGAGAGTTTCGCTGTGGCAGATTGTCTCCAGTGCTACAGGGCCACAGAGGAGGTGCGAGGGTTTGGGCACAGCGTGGGGGTCAGCTCTTGTGCTCCACTGGTCTCAAACAGGTGCTGCCTGAGGGACAGACCTCACTCTGCCATTAACCTGGTGGGTCAGACCAGGTCACCAATGCACAGCTGGAAATCGGGATTCTCCACGTGTGTACCCCCATGCTTGTCTGCTCTCAGCCTGGGTGGATGGCTTTGTCTAAAGATATGCTGAGCAGGGAATAGCTCTTTCCTCGCACCCGGGGACATGGGGGCAGTTCTGGGTGTCCAGGGTGAGGAGCAACATGTGGTTGCTGCCATCCTGCAGGGCCTTGCTTACATTTGCTCCCCTGCAGAGGCTGCTGAAGGCATTGGTGAGTGTTCCCAGCCCTCTCTTCTTCCATCTACCCACCCTCCTGGCTGCCTGGCCTTAAGGGCAGGGGAGTCTGACGTGCTCTTAAGCTGTGCCAATACCAGCTGTGCCAATACCAATTGGTTTGGAGTTTTAATATCAAGTTTTGAACTGATATTAAATATCTATTGAATTGCTCCATTGAGAAGTGGATGTTTCTCATGGTGTGTCCAAGTTGCTATGGGAGAAGCTTGTCTGTTGTCTCTTTTCCAGCTCTTGTGTGTTGGCATTCCCAGCTTCTGGAGGGGCAAGGCAGAAGAGGTGGGGAGAAGAAAAATGGGTTGAATGGGGGAACTTTGATAGGTGAACACTGTTGATCACTGTATATGAGTGTGCTGCATATGAGTGCTTGGCAGTGTCCGAATCTGATGGTGGAATTTCAAGGTGGTGCTTGGTATCTGTTCTGTAAACCTGAGTCAGGAATTCTTTCCTGGTACCCTCAAGCAGAGGAAGAGAGTTGCTCTTCCAGCAACTGAAATGGCTTTCCCTGGTTGCAGTAAGCAGAGAGGCTGGAACAACCTGCCTCTTATCTCCCCACATCCCTACCCTAGCTCTAGGGTAGGATGAGCAGTGACAGATTCATCCTGGAGGGAAACAGCAGCTGAGCAAGGGTAGTTTGGGAGAGAGGAGGGTGTGGAGTCTCCTGATCCCAGGGCAGTAGGGATGTTTGACTGCAGCTTGCACCAGTTTATCTCTGCTGGGTCTTCCGGAACTCAGATCAGGAAACCCTTCTTTCCTCTGGACCATAGCAAAGCGTTCTCCTGCCTGTAGGGACGGCCAGGAGCTGGGGAAGAGTGTTGTGTCCCTAGGAAGTTAAGAGGACTGGGGAACATGCATCTTCCTCTGCTTTCTCCTGGAGAGATTTAGGAGAGTCTTGGTGCATGTTTCTAGCCTTTCAGCTGCCCTGGCTCCAGATTTCTAGCAGAGCATGGGTTTGGCCAAATGCCTTGTAAGAGGAAAGGCTCAAAACTTTCCAGCCCCATCAGCCAGTGAGGGATGCAGTAGGAAATGGATGCAGTAAGCAGCTTTGCCAGCTTGTCTCTGGCTGTTGCAAGTGTGCTGAGCATGATGGGAGCTTTTAGTGGAATTATGGGAGGTGTTTGTGGTAGTGGAGGGAAACTCAAAACTGTAGGTCATGGAAAAAAAAAGTCGAAACTCATATTTGGCTGTGCGTTAAAGTTCTGCTTTGCTGGACTGCATCTCTCCCTTGCCTTGCTTGGCCCTGCCTTCCTTTCTTGCCCCTTCCAAAGCAGGCTGAGGTTCCCCTGCTGTCCCCACATCCAGAGGACCATGGAGGGCGCGCCTGGGCCTGGCTGGGGGTGGGGTGGCAGATATGGGGCAGCGTTGCTGAGCCATCGCCTCATCACGGCGCTGGAGGAGCTCTGTGTTAAGCTGGCAGTGCCCCGCGACGCTCACTTCCCTCCTCCCGTCTCTCCTCAGGTCCGATGCTGTTGCTCCCAATTTTCCATAAGCAGAATGAGAACCAAATCAAACGTCCTATCGGCGCGGTAGAGCGACGGCGGGCGGACTGCGCGGCGCGGGCAGGGCTCAGAGCGGGGCACACGCCTGGCTGGACAGCACTCGCCTCGCTATGACCGCAGCCCTTCCCTCCGAGTGTTAAAGGTTCTTCTGCCTCCGTTTCCTTGTTGAGCTCTTCCCGACCCAGAAAGCGTGGAAATGTGAAGGGTGTGCAAAGCAGTTGTTGGTTAGTCGTTCCTTCCTCTGTTCCGGCTGTTCCCCCCCAACCTCTGATGGACCATGGTTAGCCAGCTTGTGCCTGTCTCTTCCAGGACATGGGGGTTGCAGGGGATGTAGTATCATGATGGACAGTTCTATACTATAATTAAAAGAATTCTATATTGTTGAATAAAAGTTTTAAAAGAAGCATGCAAGGAGGAGTATTCAGTGGGGAGGGAGCTGTAGAGTGCTGGCAGAGTGAGCTGTTCCCTGTGCCCTGCTAGGACAGGCTGGGTGAGGAGAGCAGGAGGAAATCGTACAAAATCAATGTGGGCAAAGGAGCCACTTGCCACCTTTGAGGGTGTTTCTCCTTTCCCTCCTTAGGCCCCCACACTCTTCTGAAGGTGCCCGCATGGGTGGTGTCCTGAGTGCTAATGCTGGTACCTGCTTTTCCCAGCCCGGGGGGGCTTGGGCATGGCTCTGTTTCTGTGCACTAGAGCTCCTATCTCTTCCTCTTTCTCGGGCTCAGGCTCTCCTCCTCCCGAGCACCATGACTGCAAAGCCCTGAGCTTGGAGCTCCTGCCCGAGGGCTGCTGCATTGCAGGAGTTACTCTCAGATGTGGTCCTTCACTGGCAGTGCTCGGGAGAGTCTGGCTGCAGTGATGGTTGTTGGCCAAGCTGGGCTCTGGTCTTAGGTGTTAATGAACCACTTGAAATTCTGTCTAAAAGCCCCCAGCTGGACTCTGTACATGGTCATGTCTCTTGTGTTGTCCCACTCCTTCATTGCCCATGTTTTTCCCTATACAGTTTTCCCTTATACTGAAGCTGCCCAGCGGAAAGGGTACCTCTGAGACAAGGCTCTTGCCTGGGAAAGAGACCTGTTGCTGGTTCCCAGGGAGGGGAGCTCAGCCATGGGCTCCTGCCAGCACAGAACCACTCACTGTTGCTCTCACCCAGCCCTGGGCACTGGCCAAAGTGAAATTGCAGGAGTGAGTCCTTGCACAAAGCCTATAATGGGTACAGGTGGAAGCCAACACTGTCCTGCACATGGATATTTTCTGATGTGGGCCCAGATGTGGCCCAGATGTGGAGGTGGGCATCAGGTAAGTTTAACCTACTGGTGCTGTAAGGCAGGGCTTGGTGCATTGCCAAGGAACAATTTAATGGCAGCTCTGTTGTATCCAGGACTGTGCTGATCTCTGGCATCTACATTCATCAAGACTTTCTTTGGCAGGTGTAGCTCTGGCCAGTGGTGAGAGCAGGGAAGAGCCCATGGCAGAGCCCACCTGAGGCCCATGCTGGGCAGAAGCAGCGCTGTGAGCACATGCTGAGCTGAGGCCCCTGCAGCACGGTGGCACATCCAAGCACTGTTGCTGCTTGGATCCATCCATCTCCTGATGCGGTTGGATCATGTTCCCCATTGCCACCTGCTGCCTGCTGCAGCCCATGTCCTCTCCAAGTCAACAGCTTTTCTCCAGAGAATGCTCTCAGTGACTCTTTTAACTGTTGTTTGTCAGAAAAACTCTTCTTTGCCTACCCTTTTTTGTCTCCAGTTTGTCTGGAGTCAAAAAGGTTTTGCTCATTCTGGCCCCTTGCTTCATCCATTGCACAGGTGTCCCACCAAGGCAGTGTGTCCTCCTTCCTTGATTTTCTCTGCCAACTTGCTCCAGGACATGCTGGCACTGCCTCCTTCTGCACCCACGGATGTTTACACCCTTGTTCTCTTCTGATCTCTTGCTCAGCAGCAGCCCAGCTTCTTCCTCTTCTTCCTCCTCCTTCTGCACTGCTTAGAGTTCAGCCAGCATGAGGTCCAAAGCCTTTGGGTTGCCTCAGCACCCAAAGCCACTTTTGAGCTTTGCCTCCCCTTGCATGTGGTGGTTTTGGATCTCCTGCCCAATTTTCTTTTTGGTTTTCCCATTGCAGCTGCCCTTCATCCCGTACTGCTCCTGTAGGAAAATCCAGGCTGGGAGAGTTGGCTGGAGTCATCAGGACAAATCTCAGGATCTCACACTCCTTGCAGGAGTCATTACTTTGTTCTTGGTTTTGCCATGTAGTGAAGGCTTTTGGCTCACAGAAGAACTGACTGAATCTGGTGCCGGCTTTATTGGTCCAAGTGCTGTCCTTGGAGCTGGTCCAGCCCTGGGCATCTGCTCTCCAGCCTCAGTCAAGAGGGCAATGGCCTGGGTTAGGATTTCCCAGGCCATGAACCTGGACCATGTGCTCCAAGGCAAGCACAGACTTGGTGATACTGGAACAACCTGCTACATTTTGGTCTCGTAACTGCACCCAGCAATGTGACACTACAGAGGAGTAACGTTACAGAAGCTTCCTGAAAATCTCATTCCTCTGAAGGCATCGGATTGCTGAGAATTCTGAAGGGAAGGAAATGCTTTAGTGGGCAGTTATTTCTGGAGCAGGCAACCTCTGCTCAGTTCTTGGGCCAGATTATTTTCTTAGGATGGGCCCCTTCCTCCATCTGCTCCCCCAAATTCAATCCCTGTACACCCTGGGAATTGGAAGCAGGGGTGAGGTAACAAGCCAACATCTTCCTAGCAGTCTTCCAGGTGGATATCAGTCTGTGAGTCTCTAAAATACATCTCTCAGAGACCTCTTCCCAAATGCCAGCCTCGATTATTAATACGGGTTAATGATTTGCAGGGCTCTCTGTCTCTGCCCTCTCCTCTAGCCCACACATGCCTGGGGAAGGAGGAGGGGCAACTACATTTTGTTAAAATCAATTGAGAAATAGGGACAATTTGAAACCACAACCTATTTCTGTGTGCAGCAAAACATGGTATTAAAGTGGTAAGTGGAGAGCGTGTGAATGAGCCGGCTGTTCAGGAATGGCAGCTGGATATTTGTCCCAGTTGTCTCCTACCATCTGATTAAGGGAACAAGTTATTTCATCGTGCCATATAAAGTGTACTCTAACCCACTGACTAAATATAGCCGATCATTTCTAACTAATGCCTTGCTTTTTGTGTGCTCTACTTGTTTGTGCAAGGAATTGTGAAGGAAAGAGAAAGTGCTGCTAACCCTGCTGTGAGGGAGCGTTTTTAGCCCATGGGAGAGACAAGCACACCTAGCAGGCACCATTGTTGGGATTTGGATGGGGCATTAGTTAGCAACAGATGCCTGGAGTTAACCTGAAGAACCATAAAAGCTGGTGCAGAGTGGTAATTTTTATGCTGTTTAGTGTCTGTACATTGGAAATAGATGATGTAGACAGGTGTTATTACAGCCGGAAGAAATGTAATATATGTCAGTTTAGAAATGTAATTTCTAGCCCAAGCTGTTCCTGTTAAGCCTCTTCAGCTGTGCCAAGGCCTTGTCTGTACTCAAAGACATTCTCACACCCGTAAAGCCGTACTTCAACCCCTGCAATATTACCAGGGTTCTGTATCTTATGCCTGCCTGGCTCAGAGCAGCAAGAAGACACAGGAGGTTCCTACGGCACCCAGGAATGACTGGGGCTCAAGGAAGCAATGAAGCGGAACAAACACCATTCGAATGCTCCAGTCTTGTAAAACCAGCACAGGGAGCCCCTCGGAGCGAAGAGCAGACCCCAGGCTGAGAAACATTCCACGGGCAAAAAGCACCCTCGGGAAAAGCAAACCACGGCGTCCCCTCCGGGCCGAAGCTCGTGAATTGCAGGGGGAGAACTGAGATGTTTTTAGAGGCGTCCCTACCTACAGCCCAGGCGTTCAGGGAATGTGATACCAAGCACGGGGGACCGGGCACGGTTTGCAGTGGGCTCGGCACCAGCAGCTCCGCGGAGCGAGGGAAGGAAGAGGCCGGGGCCGGCGCGGCGGTTGCCATGGCAGCGCTCTCACAACGCCGTTACCCGGGAAGTGGATCCGGGGCCGCCCCAAGTAGTTCCTCGGTGACGGTTACGGCGGCGGTGCGGCGCGGAGGGATCCGCCGTGTC
>VZRS01006965.1:15871-33519 GCA_013398055.1 Ifrita kowaldi
TCTCGGTGCTCTACAGCATCGGCAGCAAACCGCTCCAGATCTGGGACAAGAAGGTGAGGCGGCGGGCCCGGGCGGCGGTGCGGCCCGGGAAGCGGCGCGGCCGCTCGGCTCAGCCTCCCGGGGCAGGCCCGGGGCCGCCGGGAACCTCCGGAGCACTCCGGACACCTGTGGGGCCGCTCTCGAGCAGCGCTCGGGTTACCGGGACCCCCGGGCACGGGATACCGGGATGTCTCGGGAACTGGCTAGCGGCACCCCCCGGGGCCGGGGTACTGGGGCCCCCGGGGTGTTTCTGAGGGGAATGCGTTATTATGAGTATTTTCTGCCTTTGCTGGGCAGAAGAGCCCGCCCGGCATCAGGAGCTGCAGCGCTGTGGGAAAGCTGCAACAGTGTGCAGCACCGGCCGTAGGCAGCGGGATGCCCAAGGCCCCGTGGCCGTTGCTGGGGCTGAGGTGGGGGTCTCCTCTGGTGCGTGACCCACCTTTCAAACAGCCTTGCCAAAGGCATGCAAAGGAGGGCTGTGTGGCGGCTTGTAGGGTGTAGGAGAAGTCGTGACTATCTCATCACTTTGTTTCTCCCTACTGTTAGTTTTCAGAGTGGTTCTGCTCAGGGTCCCGTGTGTATCTTGCATCAAGGAGCCCTCCTCAGGATGTTTAGAGATGTTGAGCTGTGCTGCTTCCCCGCGTCAAGGACCACCCATGGTTTCGTGATTCTGCAAAGTGCTTGTTATAACCTCTGAGACCAAGGCTACAACCTGTATTTGGTTGCTTGTGCAGGAGTCTTAGCTGAATTTCTTGTGGTTTCAGCAGGAACAAAAACCTTCAGGGCCGTTCAGACAGCAGAGATGTTTGACCTGAGTGGGCTTGTGTGAGCATTTACAAGTTGTGAGATGGGGGACAGGATCCTGTTTCCCATCAGTGGGGTACCCATGTAGCTCTGTGAAGAACTGGGATGCCTCACACTGCCCGTGTGTGTGTCTGTGTTTTGCACAAATATTCATGACTTTAAAAAAGGATCAACAGCTTATTTGGATGGTGCAAGGACAGGACGCATTAAAGACTCTTAGACAAAGGGATGTAGTGTGCTGCCAGACTGGATAAGCCATGAGTAGGCTGGACTGACCGTGCTTGGAGGTGAGGGTTGGACTGGAGACCTCTTGAGGCACCTTCCCACATGAATTGTCCTGTGCAGGGTGATGCTGTTATGATTGTGTGGCCCGTGAACGGCCAGCAGGAGTTCTGCTTGCAGGGTGGTTGTCAGCAGTGGTCCTTTCAGCTGCAATAGTCTTGCAATAGTCTTTCTCCCGGTCCTGAAGAATCACGGCCAGCCTGGGTGTGCTTCTTGTGAGGATTGCCCTGCTGTCTTCAGCAGAGCATGAAATGCCGGTGTCATTTTGGTGAGAGCTGGAAACAGTATTTGACATTCTCCCATGTCCTAGGTGCATGCCCTAGATTACTGGGTTCATAGCTGTCCTAATGTAGACTTTCATATCTTTGCAAAAAGAACCAGCAGGCTGTGATTTCTATTTTTTTCAGATCTTAAGGAATATCTCAAGCTTTTGTGACGTGGGGAAAACCATTTATTTCTCCGCCTTAGTAGGATGTGCACTGCTTGTGCTGGTGGAGAGGGTGTGTGTGAGTGTGTAAGGGTATGCAAGAGTGTGGGGGTGTGTGAGAGAGTACGTCAGTGTGTGTGAGTGTGCAAGAGTGTGTGTGGGGCTGTGTGTATGTATGGGAGTATGTCAGTGTGTGTGAGTGTGCAAGGGTGTGCAAGAGTGTGTGTGGGGCTGTGTGTATGTATGGGAGTATGTCAGTGTGTGTGTGTGCAAGAGTGTTCCTGAGTGCATCTGTGTCCGAGTGTGTGTGTGAGTGTCCAGCCCTTCCCCAGAGGCAGTCAGCCATGCCCAGCAGTACAGACCAAGTTCCCTTGGTGGCCGGTGGCTGGCTGGTGGCTCCCTTGTATTGCTTGTCCTTGTTTTTACCCCTTAGTCCACTCAAGTTTGATTCTTGCTCTTTTATGTTTGTTTATTTGGGCCTCGGACGTGAGGCTTGGGTCCCTTGTGTTCACTGTAGCGTATTTTGATAGATGGAAGTCTTGCACTCGGTATATGTGTAACATGCTGGGCCATAAACTCTTGCTGGCACTCTAGGGCAGTGATCAAAGCCTTGGAAACAGTGAGGTCCGGGAGAGTAGGAGCCAAGTAAATGTAGATGGGTCCTCCTGGGGTCTTTTTCCTTCTCTTAATGGAGCGCATGTGCCTCTTTTTTCTCTCTCAAGTAAAGTCTGTGCTGTCTGCCCAACTTCTGTTCCAGGTGCGCAATGGCCACATCAAGCGAATCACGGACAATGACATTCAGTCACTGGTGCTGGAGATTGAAGGAACAAATGTCAGGTAGGAGAAGGGCTCTTCTGCTGCTCTGGGGGGACAGGACTCTGCCCTGGAGCAGAGTGAAAGATCAGTGCCCAGCAGACATCATCTTCAAACTCTACTGCAATGTGATGGCAATGTCTTTGTCAATAAATTGAAGAATCTGGGGTCAGATCACTGATACTGCTCTGTGGCAGTGTACTGTGCCTTTCCCTGGATGTGTTTGTAGAGCTCTCTCTCTCATCCTCAATGAGGCTAAGGGATAAAAATTAAATTCCCATTATTTTTTCATCACTTGAAGGGAAGAAAAGCGATATTTAATACCCAGCCTCAGTCAGCACTGCCAGTTACTGAAAAAGCAACACTGTCTGCTGCTTCTTCTATTGTTTTGGGCCTGTTCTCCTCATGTGACGGCTGCTCTCCCTACGGCAGGAAGATCAAAGGGAGATTTATGAGGGGAGTTGCTTATGGAGCTTCTCTTAGCAACCTTGTCTCCATCGCCCCGGGAGACAGACGCCAGCTTCGTGAGCGGGCTCAGAGTCTCCAAGGCTTCTCCAGGGGTGATTCAGAGCAGGGCGCTCCTTATAAGGGCAGCGGAGAGTCCTCTCCTGCAGACAGAGCCAACGCTTCTCTTCCTCCAAGAAGTGTTGATACAGAACTTGCCAGGCGTGACGTGTACTTCTAGGGCTCATGACCTCTGTTTTCCCAGCCATATAGAGCACGCAGGGCCTCTGCTGTGCTCCGGAGGGCTCTACCTGTTCAGTCAAGGGTAGGAGGAGGCTGTGTTGAGAAACAGCACTGACATGGCCGTGAAATTGAGGAGGTGAAACTGTCCAGGAAGGTGTTTCATGCCCTGGGTGAGAAAAGTGGGATTTGAGAAGCATTCTTTGTGCCTTTTATCTTTTTCTGCCTGCAGCTACCTCTGAAACTCTCCTTCCTGTTACAGGAAGCCCTGGTTGTTGCTGAGATTTCACGATCACAGTTATCCATTTCTGCCTGTCCTCCAAGCCTGTATTGGGCCAAGGGAGAGACTTGGGTTGCCTCGGGCTGTGCATTTCGTGCTGTGTGAGATCCTAAAGTGTTTTTCTCTCACTTCTCAGTACCACGTACATCACGTGCCCTGCTGACCCAAAGACGACCTTGGGCATCAAACTACCTTTCCTAGTGATGATCATCAAGAACCTGAAAAAATACTTCACTTTTGAAGTGCAGGTGAGGAGTGTGCAGTGGGGAGGCCCCTCCAGGGACCACTGAGGAAGGCGCCAGAGAGCCTGCAGTCTTGTGTTGGGACTTGTCCCAGGCAGTGAGTGATCCCCAAAACAGTTTTGCTTTCTTGGCCATGTGGTGTGTCAGGTCTTCTGGTATGGGGGCATCAGTCAGCTCACAAATACATCATTGCTATTCCAGAAAATGGGTCTGTTTCCTGTGTTAAAATTACTTCTGCTGTGGAACGGAGGGCTGGGAGTAGAGAGCCCTCCTGGAGATGCGTAGCGCTGTCCTGGGGCGTCGGGGGCCCTGGCGCCTGGGTGAGCAGCCTGCCTTCCTTGCCCAGGTGCTGGATGATAAGAACGTCCGTCGGCGTTTCCGGGCCAGCAACTACCAGAGCACGACTCGGGTGAAGCCCTTCATCTGCACCATGCCCATGCGGCTGGACGACGGCTGGAACCAGATCCAGTTCAACCTGTCCGACTTCACGCGCCGCGCGTACGGCACCAACTACATCGAGACCCTGAGAGTGCAGGTGAGAGGCAGGCGTGAGCTGTCCTGGGAAACCAACGGCTGGTGATGTTCTTGCTGGGTGGGACAGCAGAATGGGAATCTGGGTTTAGCCCTGCGTGGTTTCTTTGCCAGCCCTGCTCTTTGCAGAGCACTGTGGAAGGGGAGCAAAGGCCCGACTGAGGCCTCACTTTACTTGACTAGACTGGGATGAAGGAGCCCATTTCCATCTTGTTTCTCTGGCTGGGTGTTGGATAGGGTGAGAGTTGCAGTTCCCTGTGGCATGCCATGAAGGAGGAGCTCTGCTGGGAATTAGCTGTGTGTTGCCTTACTGTCCAGATAGGCTGGACAGTGATTTGCTGAATGGGAGCCTGGATGGGAAAGACCCAAGGTGTACAGACCATTCATATCCCTGGTCAAGCTCATTTCCTAGTGGTAGTGGAGTGACCCTGCCCTCACCGAGTCCCTTGTAAGAGAACTGATGCAGTGTTCGTTCCTGCTGCGGACACAGAACTTGTTTCATATGCTAGGGAGTCATGTTCACAGTGTCCAGTGGTGTGTGTTATTTTGAGGAATGTCTGTGCATGCAGCGTGCCAGTTCCTTAGTGTGAGGGGACTGCTGCTGTTCCTTGCAGGATTGCCCTGAGTCCGTCAGCTGAGAGTTGTCTGCCTTCTCACATACTCATGAGGGGGACCAGAGCAATTCCTTTGCTGCCAGCTGATAGTGGAGGCAGCACAGACTGGACAGGCTCATTCCTGACCTCGGGGAGGCCCTGAAGTGGGCGTGTTAAAAATGCAGCAGGCTGAGGCTGTGGGTGTTCTGGCAAATGCTGATACCAGCAAAGCAGAGGTGGGTTCACAGCAGAGAAGCCCTTTAGCAACTGAGACAGTTGGCAGAGATGCCAGAGCTTGGCCAAATCTTTTGAGCGAGTGTTCATCACTGGAGAGAGCATCTAACACAAAGCAGAGGGCACAGACCAACATTTCTCTGATGCCCTGTCAGAATCAAAGCAAGACAGTGAGGTAGATCTCAAGCTGCTGAGCCAAAGAATCCATGTTGCAGCATGACACCAAAGCTGGATGTGGAAAGAGCATATGGCAAACGGGCTGACTCTTTGTTTTGACTCTCAGATCCACGCCAACTGTCGCATCCGACGGGTGTATTTCTCTGACCGGCTGTACTCAGAGGATGAGCTCCCAGCCGAGTTCAAGCTGTATTTGCCTGTCCAGAACAAGGCCAAGGTGAGCTAGATGTGGGAAGGAGGGTGGGAGAACAGTGAGCCAGGCTAGCATTCTTCTTCCTCCTCCTGCTGCCTTCGAAACCCAGAGTTTCTTCTGGCAGCAGAGCTCTTGCCAGCTTTGGCTGCCAGCCAGGGAGCACCCTCTCTGTTGCCAGGGTGAGCAGTCTGTCTGGGGTGCCTTGTTGGGTAGCTTTCCTGCCAAAACACATGGAAATTGTCATTCCCATCTAGGAGCAGGGTGAGCTGTTCAGCTGTTCCCCATGTCCTCCCTGTTTGTGTTGAAGGACTCTGGGCAGTTGCAGCCTCCCGGCATCTCTCCAGAGCTTTCATCCGTGACTCAGCTCAGCAACTTTGCTCTTCAGAGCAGCTGCAGCTCCACATTTGTCTTCCAGGAGAGATGCTGTTTGTGTCCCTCTAGCCCAAAATGAGTCCCCTCTGATCTTTTCCCTGCCCAGCGCAGATGGTGGTGCCATGAGGGGGGAAGGAGACACCATGGCTGCCCACAGCAGGAGATGCCAAGCTCTGCTCCTGCAGTGATGGGAGAAGAGTGAACATGCTGGCACATTGAGAAATCTTGAGCAACGTGCAGCAATTTTGAGGCTTGTGAGGAAGCACCTTCTTTGCCAGGGCCAGCCTGTCCCAATGCAGACACTTCTTTTAGCAGAGATGATTCCTGGGCAAAATTTCAAGCTGCAGAGGGAGGATGTTGGGGGCTGATCATAGTGGGCGGTAGAAGGCAGTGTTAACTGTAGGTAACACCTCTGGGGAACCTGTCACTGCCTTCTGGGCTGTAGCAGAGGTGCCTGGGGAGTGCTTGGAGCCCTCCCAGTAGCGTTGTCTTGTGCTGCCAAGTCTTTTAAGTGTCTCCTTTCTTCTCCCTGCTCTGTCCAGCAATAACACCACGTTGGGAAGAGATGTTGTTGGCGTGCAAATTGTACAGAGTTTTCCTGGCTGTTCCTAAAGTGCTGAGCCTAAACACTGCAGGTGGCCTGGTACCCAGTCTTGTCTTGCTCAAAGCGGCCACTGTGCCTCCAAAGAAGGGATTCAGGAGGAATTGTGGAGTTAAGTGTATCCTCTTGAAGTTAGCAATTTTATTTTTTATTTCCTTGTTTTTCATCTCTTATATATGCTCTAAATATGGATGTAATACTTGTTCTTGAAAAGTTATTAAACATTTGGCTCTCTAAATCTGCTTCTGTCTTCTTCCTCCTTTGATGGTTCCTTAATTTGCACATTTTAGTGCTTCAGAAAGTGCCAGAGAATTTCTTTGAGAACCCAGATGTTAGAATTTGCCTCTGAACTTGACTTTGATCAGCGCCCTCACTGTTCAAGGGATAGCGCAGACGTGAACAGCAGCAATCTGGTGAGAGGAAAATTAGTGAGGTTTCCACAGAGAAGGCAGAATCTGTCTCCAATCCATGAAGTTTGTGGTACTATGACAAAAACTCATGCTGTTCGTGGAAATGGGTTTTTCATTCCCTTTTTCCTTGAAGCCATTTTCCCCAGCAGTGACAAATTAGGCTTACCTGCCTATTAGGGCACAGTTTTGTTGGCTGTGTAGTTACCAACTCACCCCAGCTCCCAGCCAAGCCTTTAGCAGCTGCTTACAGCACAAGGCACACAATAGCCTTCCAGCTGCCAAATTGTCCCTTTCCCCAGGGATCAAAGGGGAGATTTAGCAAAGCAGCATAACAGGAGCGGAAGTCCTTTCCTGTGCCAAGGCTGCCCTTCCCTGCCTCAAACCAATCTGCCTTTGTTGTAGAAAGGCTTGCGAAGGGGAGGCCGGAGACTCCATCAGTAATGGGGTGAGTCTGGGAGTAGCTGATGCCTTTCCTTCCCGGGGCCAAGCCCCCCACAGATACTCTGGAGGGCAGGTACCAAAGGCTGGGACTGATCCTTCCCTGGGCTGTGCAGTGAATGGGGAAGACTTCACTTCTGGTATTGCTCTATAGAATGAAGCTGGTCCCTCCCAGGAGGAGGAGAGTCTGCTGGGGGACATCTGCCTTAGATTCTGGGTTTAATCCTGACCACGGGGTCCCCACCTGGTTTAAAGGTTTGGCATGCCTGTGCACCCTCTCTCTGCACCTCTGTGGCAATGGAGCTGCCTCATCTGCACCTTTAGAGCTGCTGGGCTTTGAACTGGAGGTGCTGCTACGTGGGGCTGGATTGCACCTGCAGAAGGCTTTCTGGAGAAGACCTTTGCAATTCTTCTAGCAGCTGAACAGCTTGGTAGCTCTAAGGAGCCCAGTCAAGGAAGCCCACATGAGAAAGCACCGTGCATCTTGCATTGACTTATGTCAAGGCTCGGCTGGACTTTATTTGTTAAGTGGAATTGCGCTGGATCGTGTGCCAAGGGTTGGCCTTAATGAAGTCCATGGCAAGGCTTTCTCTATGTTTGCAAAGCTTGCCAGAGCTGGGGGAGCTGCTGAGTGGATCCATCAGACCCCAGCAGGGTAAAATGTGCATCCTTTCCCGCAAGCCCTTGCTCAACACCATGTGTTTTCGGCAGTCTTTGGCAGCTGAACACGCAGCAGGAGCTGCTGCTGCCTTTCCCTGCCCTGCTGGGGCCTGTGCTGGAGTTGCCCCTTGTCATTGAGGAGTGGAGCTCACCCTGAGTGACCAGTCTTAATGCATTAAGAGGGGCTGGGCTCCCCTGGGCCCCAAACTGGCTGCCTCTGCAGAGATCAGATGGGCCCTGCTGCCAATTCCTGCCCGACCTCTAGGAGCTGTGCCAGCGGATTTGCTGGAATAAACTCCCAGCCACAAACCCTTACATCCATATGGACCTTCTGTGTATTTTTTAATACAAAACAAAATACTGAATCTTCCTGTTTACTTGCTGCACAAAGTGGAGCATCATCGGATACTGGCTCTTTCCTTTACGGCCAGATGCTTGGTGATCTACACAGTGTTCTTCCAAAATCCTTCTCTTCTAATCCCTCTCTCCCATCAGAACTTTCACCATCTTGCTGAAGGTGGGTGAAGTTGGATGCTCTCCCTGTGGGAGAAGAGGATGCTGCTGGCAAATGGGGCAGAATGTCAGAGGCATCCTGTCAGCAGCCATTTCCTAAATGTGCACAAGCAAAACTCCTGTGGTGGAGGACCCAGCTTTTTACTGCTTTGGTTATGGCTTTTAACCTGGCTGGGATGCAACACCCTCCTACGTGGAAAGAGTGGAGGAATGCAGGAAGGAGGTGGGTGCAGAGATGGGAGTCAAGGATGGCTGCTGCCTGCCTGCTCCCAGGGCAGCCCCAGCTGGGTGTGAGGGGTGGGCACAGGGGAGTCCCGGTTCAGTGCAGGCAGCCTGTGGAGAAAAGATCCTAAATATCTCCTCATTCACCTTTCTGTTGGTGGCCTGCTCCTTCCTTCCTGCATAAGTCCTTGTTGCAGTTCATGTCTAGTGGGAGAGAAAAGAATCTTTGTGGGGAGCCCTGGTTTCAACCCAAAGCAGTTTTCTTTCCCTGCACCAGCTTTTCACCTTTGTTTTCCATTGGCTGGGGCAAGGTCCTGCACTTGGGCACTTTGATCAGGACCTCAGTGCTGGGAGCTGCTTTCTACATGAAAGGCAAAGCTTCCCTTTGAAAGCGTGGGTGCTGAAATACGGTGAGTGCACAGGCTGCAGCTCCTCGGAGCAGGGGACACTCCCTGGGCTGGGCCAGGCAGCAGCAGGCTGGGGCTGGAGCAGCTGGCAGTCACTGTGGTGCGAGCCAAGGCTGGGACATCCCATGGCTCCGGGGGCTCTGCCTGGGCAGGTGGCAGCTGCTGGCAGGGCAAGCAGGCAATAGGGCTTTCTGGAAAAAGAAAGCTCTATCCGTTTGCTCTGCTGCTGGGGCAGAAGAATCCTGTGTGAGTGTCCAGCCCAGCAGAGTGGCAGGACACTGGTACAGACTTCTGTCCCTGCCTGTGCTTGTCCCCTTGCACTTTTGTCTCCCTCCTGTCAAGTGGGTCCTGACACAGAAGCACAGAGCTGTGATAACGGAGGTGATCAGCAGGAATCAAAAAAAACTGGGCCAAACTCTGCTTCTTGTCCATTCTGCGTCTCCCTGGATGTCTTGGGCCAAATGTTGTCATCTTTATAGAGGGATTACACCTCCAGGGCGACGTTAATCCTCTGCAGCTGTTGTCTAATGTGGGGCAGGCAGTGCTGGAGGCAAGGGAAATATTTATTTTGAGTTTTACCACTGGCCACCGCCCAGGAAAACCGAGTGACGGTACTGGGGACTTTGGCCACTTCGCATGCAGATAGCTGATGTTCCTGCCCTGCTGGCACCTGCAGGAGAGGGGTGAGAGCTTTCCCTGGCAGGCTGCAAAATGGGACCACCCAAGCACAATTTTATTTGGATATGAGAGCAGTTGTGCACCCTGAGAGCTACCCTGGGATGCAGTGGGGAAAGCCTCAGAGCCACTAAACGTGAGATGATGGATGCCAAGTAGTGCTGAAGCAGACCTGCAGCCCATCTGCTTCACCATCACTTCATGTGTTGCCCCTGCAGCCCCAGAAATGACTTTCTGTGAGATGAGGGGTCCCAGCAGCCCATGGAGCAGGCTGGAGGCTGCCCGGTGGCTGTGAGGGGCATGAGCCCCACATCCATGTGCCGAGCTCAGTGTGGTTGGTGGGTGCATCCCACCCGCAGTGGGGCTGTGCTGGCACCGACCCCTCCCCAGGCAGCACCCGGAGCCTCCGCCCTGCCTGCAGCACGCCCAGGCAGCAGGTTCAACCCCTCCCAGGGCCCCGCGGCCCTTCCCTCCATCCCCAGCATTGTTTCCTCCGACCTTGAGCTGGCCGGTCGCTGCTTGCTGTATCCCAGCCCCAGTTCTTCCTCTGCACTGAGTCCGGCTTCCTCTGTGTTTTCCGGGTCCTTTCCTCAGCGCTGCACAGGGGATCGTGCCCTGGCTTGCAGAGGAAGAGGAGGATTCTCCTGAGATGGTGCAAATCGGGCAGAGCGCCCCTGCCAGCCCTGCTCACCCCCTCACCCACACCCCAGCACAGCAGGGCCTGGAGGACACTGAGCTCCCAGGGTCTTTTCCAGGTCAGGCTTCTCCAACCTATTTTTGGGAAGGAGGGCGCTGCCTGGTGGGAGTGGATCCTGCCAGGGCAGTCGGGTGCCTGCCAGGGCCAGGTTCAGCCGGACTCACACTCCCCCACGCTCCCAGCAGCCCTGGCCCTTATAGCAGGTGCCTGCCTGCCCTCCCTGGGGTCTCACACCCGTGGCTGGCCAGAGGTGAGCTGACCCCACTGTGGGCGTGCAGGGCAGCACGGGAGCCTCCGGCAGAGCCTGGGCGCTGCTGAAATGCTGGGCTTTGTCTCCAGCGGGGTCCCTTACTGCTGTCCATGAGCGTTTCCAGATGGCCCTGGGCTCCTGGCACCAGCCCTGCTGCAGCATCCGGGGAAAAGCGGGAGGGGGTGGGAAGCGGTGTCCCAGCTCACCGAGCGTGGCGGCCTGCGCCTCTGCTCCCAGCATCCCTAATTCCCGCTGGAGAATTGCTCCCAGCCCCTGTCCCACCCTGAATCAGCAGGGAGGCCCCTCCCCTGCCACGGCGGGGATACCATGAGCCGCTGGCCCTGGGCATCCTTGTCCAACTCTGGCTTTCCCTGCGAGCCAGGCGGCTTTCCAGGTACCAGGCTTTGGGGTCCCAGCCCTGCACCCCGTCGAGCCCTCTGTACCCCCAGGAGAGAAGGGAAACACTGCTGCCGTGGGAAATACATCTGTTGTCGGAAGTGCAACTGCCCCAGGAAGTGCATCCAGTGTGGGAAATGCATCTGCCGTGGGAAATGCATCTGGGCTGGCCTCTGGAGCAGGCTCTGCGGGGGTGGGGAGAGTGAATCCCAGCCGTGCTTTCCTCCTGCCTCGCCTTTTGGCCAGGTTCATGGCTTTTGGCAGCTCCTGGTGCCAGTCTGGCCCCAGTTCAGGGCAGGCTGGAGTGTCGGGCTGCCCCATGGCAGGGCTCCCGGCCCAGCAGAGCTGTGGGTCCTCCCTCAGCTCTGGGGAAGACCCACACAAGCACAAATCTGGGCAAAATGGTCAAAACCGAACTGAAAGAAGTTAAAAGCCAAGGAATGTGACCCAGCAAGGCCTGGCTGATGGAATACAACAGCCCTGAGCCACTTGGAGACCTTTTTCCACCCACTCCCCCCAATTCCTCAGGGGTTTTCTGTTCCTGATTTTGACTTCTCGCTTGGCTGCAGCGATGTGCTGAGTCTGAGCCAAGCGTGTTTTCCAGGGAATCGGCTCATGGCTGGAAACTGCTGCCCAGTGTGGGCAGGGATGGAGGCTGGGGCAGGGGATGGGTGACTCAGGCCACAGGGTTCCCCCCCAGCACCAGGAAAGTGGGGCGAGAGCCAGCATCAGTCCTTCCCTTTTACAGTAATTAGTGCCTGATGAGCGGCCGGGCAGCTCAGGGTAATTCAGTGCTGGGAAGTGGTTGTAGCAGTTGGGAACTGAGCCAGCAGCTCTGGGCCCTGGGGAGGGGGAAGGATGGGGGAAGCACAAAGGCTTCATATCCTCATCCATGAAGTGGAGAAACCCTCCCACCAGGGCTGTCAGGAGGGGATGAGGGCAAAGGAGCAGCTGGAGCACCAGGGCAAGGGGAGCAGATCAGGGGTGCACCAAGACAGAGGTGCCTGGGGGAAAGAATCAGGGCACAGGTGCTGGCACAGTGCTGGCCCTGGTCCTGCTGCAGGGGAGGCTGGAGGAAGCAAGGATGATGGCTGGAGTCAATTCCCACATGGGGACACTCCCCAATTCCACAGGATTGTCCGCACAGGGATGGGTCAGGCTCACACAACCCCCTTGCCCAGCACAGCACAGCACAACCAGCCTCTCCACCAGTGCAGCAACTGTGCCAGGCCTCCGCTGCCCACCCCAAGGCTACGCCTGCAGCTGCAGAGCAAACCTGGCTCTGGCTGCCACCCCTGTGATCATCACATCACCAGCAGAGGCAGGGACACCGCTACCTCCATCACTGCCTCTGGTTTGGTTTTTCTTCCCATTAATGGCTGAGCAACAATTTTCCCCTGATAAAGCCAGTTTCCTACCCCTGAAGTCTAATCTTTCCCACTGCCATGATTATTTCCCTGATCTCTGCAGCGGTCGTGACTCCTCCTGCCTTCCTCTGCCGAGACAGCAGTGGTGAAACAGGATATGGCCACCCCTTCCCCCCAGGAAGCTCACCAGGGCCGCATGGGGACAGGGAGCTGAAGCACCCTGTGAAGAGGCTCCAGGAGGGTCCCCCAGCTGCTGCCGGCCCCTGCCCGGGGAAGGGAGGCGGCCGCCCGGGGCTGAAGCGCGGTGCTGGCTGGGGGAGAACAAGGCACCCTGTGTTCCCAGCGAGGCCCTTGTCACTGCCATGGGAGCTGCTGAAAGGCTGCTCTGTCCATTGGTGGGAGTGGGGGGGGGTTGCTTTAGCTGACCCCCCCAAAGTGGCAGCCCCAGGGCAGGGACTGCTGCAGGGACATCACTGGTCATGCTGCCCCTTCTCTACACCCCCTAGCATGGCATCCGGTCCCCTGGGGGTGCCAGGCAGGGTGACCCCCCAGACAAGCCCTGTTACCAGGAAATCTGCCCAATCCCTCCCAGGACACCCCCGCCGCAGGAAGGACGACGGCACCACAGCTCTCCACACACCCGACCCGTTTAATGGACATACAAGGTGGCCGTGCCCATTGCCCTGCCCCCAGGGCCACATGCCCCAGGGCTTCGTCCCACCGTGGCAGCAGCAGGGCCCGGATTGAGCTGAGCACCAGCAGGGTTGCAAAGGTGGCATCTCCCAGCTCACGCTGTCTTTAGGCACCACATCCCTGTATCCCCGTGGTTCAACAGGAAACACAGCCATGAGCTCAGCCCTCCCTTCCCTGCCACTGCAGGTGCCAGTGGCTGAGACCTGCCAGCCTGCAGCACTTGTGAGCAGCCCCTAGCCTGCTCACCACCCCAGCTGCAGCGGGCTCGTGCAGGAGGAAGGGACCCTGCAGGGACCCCATGGCAGAAGCAGGCATGTGATGGGTGGCAGCCTGAGGGTCACGGCTGGGGGGACGCACAGGCACTGGGGACAAGGCAGGGCCTGGATGCCCTCCAGCCCCCCCATGACCATCCCCGGTCCCAGCCCGGCTGCTCTGGAGGGGCTGGGGGGGTTGGGCATCCCCCCTTTTCTGAGGCTGGAGCCATCAAGCAACAATGGGGTAGAGGGACCAAGGCCGTGGTGAGGGACAAGGGGAGGGGGTGTCAGGTCCATCTTAGCACCATGGTGGTGGGGGCGGTTGCGGGAGGGAGCCAGGGTCAGACCCACTCCTGCAAGGAGCGCTTGCAGTACAAGAGCATTCGGGGTGCGCCCTTCCTCTGCATCTGGACAATGACGTAGATGAGGCCCAGAATGCAGAGCAGCAGCACCAGCAGCACCAGCACCATGACCACGCTCATGGTGCGCGTGTACTCATCGATCTGCACCACCACGTCCACGTCCCTGCCTGGCTGGCCATCTCCCTCGTTGTAATCCTCGTCTTCCTCTTCCTCCTCCTCCTCACCTTCAGTCCCTCCATCCCCATCGGGGTTGAAGGGGGGTCGGTCCACATCAGGCCAGTGGGGATTGGGGTCTGGGACCAACTCTGTGTGACAGCCCATGAAGTCCCGTAGGATGGATTTGGGATAGCCTGGCTCTGTCTTGAGACGCTCATTGTCAAATTTCCAGTACTTTGTGCCTCTGTAGAAGTAGGTGGAGGCTGGGGGAGAGAAGATGGAGACAAGGGGTAAGTAGATGGGCTCAGGACACTGCAGAACCTGGGCACCCCTGCAGATGCCCAAGACAGCAGGTTTTGCTCCAGGACTGGTGAAACCCTTCAGAAAGGGATTCACCGCTGACTCCCAGACACTCTCCCCAAGTCCATCCCATGTGTCCAGGCCATCAGAGAGAGATAATCCCATCCCTGAGACCCCCACCACCACCGCCCACCCCTCTCCTCATCTACTTACAAGCGTCCGGGCTGAGGAAGGCTCCCTTGGGTGAGGGAGGGATGCCCACCCAGACAGAGATGGGCTTCGGGTACCCAGGGTCCACCGAGCGCGTGTCCTCGTTGAAGCGCCAGTATCTGGGGAGGGAGTGGAGAGTAGGTGAGGAGCACAGGGGTCCCCACTGCCCAACATTCTCTCCCTGACAGGGGCCAGGAGGCAGCAGAGCAGGGAGAACCCCGCAGACACTCACCTGTCCCCACGGAAGAAGAAGGTGTGTCCCGTGGGCTCCCACCAGACGGCCGTGTCAATGCTGTCGTAGGGGATGCCCTGCCCATAGGTGACCAGTGGCTGTGGGTACCCAGGCTCCAAGTTGGCTTCTCGGAAGAGCCAGTACCGGTCACCTAGAGGGGAAAGAGGGGATGAGAAGGTCCTGCCCGGCTGCTGTGGCAGGTGCACCAATGGATAGGGATAGTGGTAGATGCCTGCGGCTGCCCCGACCCCTTGGGATCACGCAGCAGCTCTGGCTGGGGAGGTGTGTCAGGATGGGATGAAGCCAAACAGTTCTCGGCAGCTTTGTGGGGGGCACTGGGGTCTTGCTTCCACCTCAGCCCTCCCATCCAGCTTCCCTGCTCACCTTTAAAGAAGACGAACCTCCCGTCATGCCTCTCGTAGGCAGCATCGATGTCCCCAGGGAGGCCCCGCCAGAAGTGTCCGATGGGCATGGGGTAGTTGTCCAGCACCCGGTTGTGCCGGACCCTCCAGAACCACCGGCCCTGGAGAGAAACAGGGTGTTGGCAGAGGATGGGGAGGACACAGGGATACAGTCACCTTGCTGAGGAGTCCTCCCACCCATGGACCCACTACATCCCCAAGGAAGGGGCAGGAAGGACTCGTGGCAGGGACCTTGAACACAAACATCTCCCCACGCAGCACCGCCACCGTGTCAAAGTCCCCATCGCAGATGTCAGGGCCATACTGGTCAGGTCGGTCTGGGCTGCCAGGTTTGGGTGGTCGCTCTGGTTTTCCCGGAGAGGGAGGTTTAGGGGGTCTCTGGTCTGGCCTGCCAGGTCTCCGGGGTGTCACAGTGGGCAAAGGCTTGGTGGGCTGAGGGTGCCCATCTGCGGTACCTGGATTGGGCAGGTGAGAGGATGTGGTGATGCAGAACAGCAGCACCTGTACTTCAGTTTCCCCACACACATGTCCAGAATCCCACCTCTGTGCTGATTTCCCAACCAGCTCCTCACCGTAGAGCTGCTGGATGCCCTTGAGGTCATCCTCGGGCAGCTGGAAGTTCTCCGTGTCCATCCACTGGTAGAAGGGGGCCATGATAGCGCTGGGGTTGCTGGAGTGCTCCAAGCCCAGCGAGTGCCCCAGCTCGTGCACGGCCACCAGGAAAAGGTTGTTCCCTGCATGGAGAGGCACCATCAGCAAGAAGGGGTGGAGGACATAACACATAAAGGTGGACCCCCGGACCCAGCACGCTGCAACACAGGTGCTCCAGTGGAATCTGCCTGCATCACCCATGGTGGACCTGCTTTCCCTACCACACCAGCACAGCCCCCCCGTGCCCCTTCCAGCCCAGAAGGCCACCAGGCTCCTCTGGTCACCTTTACCACCTCCTTGGCCGTCAACTCACCAGACACATCTGCATTCTCCAGTGTCCAGGGCTCATCCAAGTCGAAATGCGTGTCCCCCCCCATGCCAGGGCCAGGAAAATAGGCATGAGCCAAAAATCCCCCAAGGCCATCAAAGGGAGAGCTGTCTCCATGGAATCCAGAGGCAAACAGCACCATGATGTCAGCCTCCTTCTTCCTCTTCTGCCGGATGTCCTCGTAGGCCACCTCCCGGAAAACCAGCGGCGTGGCTTGCTCCCACACCCGGAAAGCTTGTCGGACAGCCTCGTACGAGTGGTACCGACCCAGCTTCTCCGTGTAGTTTTGGATGCTGGAGATACAGAACTCACTAGGGAAGGCCTGGAACAGCACTCCCTCCCTGAGGGGATCCATGGCTCTCCATGGGCTGGGGGAAGGGAATCCCTGGCAGTGTTGGGTACCTGAAGGTGAGGTGGCTCTGGCTCCAGCGCCGCCCTGTCAGCGCGTACCGCTTCCGACGCATGTTGGACTTCATCCGTGCTCCAAACTGATCCGGGACCCCACAGCGGGGACGCTTCATCCACCTGCCAGGAGGACACCGAGCCAGGGCTCAGCCCACCACAGCCAAGGTCCCTGAGGTGTTACAGTACCCACAGACAGCAGGGACAGTGTCCTGGCTGCAGAGGTGCAGCCCTCAAAAGGGGAGAAGCAGCTCCCAAGGGGGACAGCACCCACTTTTCCAGGTGCAGGCAGAGCCCTGGAGCTGTCAGAGAAAACCACAGAGCCCGGGAGTGGAGCTGCCATCTGCCATCTGCTCGAGCAAGGGGACAATGGAGAAACTCACGCCTTGGTCTCCTCGTCCAGGACGCCGGTGACGGTGATGCCATAGAACTTCTGCATCTCGGCAAGCGCCGCGGAGAAGGTCTCGGCCGAGCGCATGGTGGACATCCGGCGGCTGGGCTGCGGCAGGTATCCATAGAGCCGCAGCCATGCCTGTGCCGGAGAGCCGCGCGTCAGCCCCGGCAGGGAACAGCCCCACGGCGGGACCTGGCGCTCCCCAGTGCCCAAAGGGGAAGGATCCATCCCCCCGCCCGACTGTATCCCAGCCCTGTGTCCCTTCACGGGGATCAGTGCCAGCTGCCAGCGGCAAATGCCACCCCCGAGCAGGCAGCGGCGGGACAGCAGGGCACAGGGTCCCTGCCCTGCCCTGCAAGGTGGGGGATCCGGTGATCTCGGGGGGCTGCTGCCGGATGCCCTGACTCCAGGGACAAGGCAGCTGGCAGGGGGCCAGGCTGCCTGCAGGCTGCCCGTCCCCGTCCTCCTCCGGAGGCGTCCCCTGGGAGCTGCTGACGGATGTGAAGCCTGGGACCCCCACCCCGGCCTGCACCCACAAAGGGGCTTCTGTCCTGCGGGGCTGCAGCCCCAGGGCGGGGGGCAGGAGGGTGTTGGGGCGCGTCAGGGCTCTTCCTTCCTGCCCCAGCCTCCGCCTCCTCTTGTCTGCTTTAATTGCATTTTATTTTTATCTTTATTATTACTCTTTTGTAACTCTCTTTTACCCTTTTATTCTTTATTTTTATTTTCCAAATTAGGGGGAGTTTCCTTTTAATCTTTAAAACTTTTTTCTGAATTCCTTCCAATTCTTTTTCCTTTTCCAAGTCTTATTCCTCTTCCAAGTCTTTTTCCTTCTCCAAATCTTATTCCTCTTCCAAGTCTTTTTCCTCTTCCAAGTCCTCTCCAGGTTCTCCAATCATTTTCCTATCCCAATTCTTTTCCTATCCCTCTTTTTTTTTTT